>JAQFVV010001174.1:0-99221 GCA_028023455.1 Epiperipatus broadwayi
ATTGTAAATATATATATATACTGTAATAGACAGACATCATCCTATGCATGGTCATTATCCAATACCAGAGGACACCACTAGACTTATAGTCTAGAACAAAAAAGTAAAATGAAAATGCAAAAAGTAAAATGAAAATGTTTGGTAGATTGCAGTTTATGGATAATAAAAGAATAGCTAAAATAGTATTTAATTGGGTTATGAGTAAAGGGCAGGTAACAAGATGGGTGAGAAAGGTAATGCGCTATGCAAAAGATTTGGATAAAGAATTTATATCAGTATATTTGTACAAAAGATGGGATGATTGTGTTAAGAGGATTATTGAGTGTTATAGTAGTTAGGAATGGGATAAAAGAATAAATTTATTAATAAAGACTAGGGAGTTAGAGAGATGGAGAAATAGTATGGAGAGTAAAAAAGAGTTTAAATATATATAGAAATAAACAGAATATTAGGTGTGAGTTAATATATGATAATAGTAAGGAAAGTAGTTTATTGTTTAAGGCTCGAACGGGATCTTTAGCTACAAAAGAATATACATGTAAATGGAAAAATATGGGTGATTTATTTTGCAAATTATGTAAGGAAGGAATTGAAAATATTAGGCATTTGTTAATTGAATGTAAATGTTTGAAAACAGAAAGAGTACATATAATGAAATTGTGGAAAAATGAATATGAAAAGAGTGATTATACAGAAAGTGAATTATTGGTTTTTATGCTGGGTTTGGGAAAAGATAAGGGGGATTTAGATATAAAGGTTATAGAGTTGACAAAAATTATGTTGTGGAAATGGGATAGAGCAGATTATGGGTAAATTTAGAGTGGGGAATATAAAAGAAAGTGGCTAACAGGTTTATCTGGGCATAATTGCTGAGATATTCTTGACTTCGTTTAAGGAGAAGCCATAATACATCACATCACATCAACATATTTAATTGGGTTATGAATAAAGGGCAAGCAACAAAATGGGTGAGAAAGTATGGTATGCAGATGATTTAGATAAAAGCTTGCAGTATGTTTATTTATACAAAAGGTGGAATGACAGCATTAGGAGAATTGTTGAGTTTTATAGTGGCAAAAATTGTATAGGAGAATAGATGCATTAATAAAAGGAGAGAATTTGAGAGATAGAGAACTAGTATGGAGAGTAAAAAGAGTTTAAGTAATATATAGAAGTAAAGAGAATATTGGATGTGAGTTAATTTATAATAATAGCAATGAAAAGCATTTACTGTTTAAGACTCAAACAGGATCTTTAGCAACAAGGCAATATATACATAAATAGAAACCTGTGGGTGATTTAGTCTGCACATTTTTTAAGGAAGGCATAGAAAGTATTAGGCAATAATTGAATGCAAAGGCCTGCAAGCAGAAAGGGTACAAATAATAAAGTTGTGGAAGAATAAATATAAACAAAATGATTATACAGAAAGTGGGTTATTGGTTTTTATGCTAGGTTTGGGAAAAGATAAGTGAGGTTTAGATATAAAGTCCATCGGATTGACAAAGATTATGTTGTGGTAATGGGATGGAGCAGCATAGAGAAGAATATTGGAAAAACTTAGGGTGGAGAATGGAAAGGAAAGGTATGGTGTCTATCAGATTTCTCTGGGCATAGTGGCTGAAAAATTCCTCATTCCAAAAAGGAGAAGCCATAGTGCATTGCATTGCATCACATTGCAACATCTTTTAAGGAGGCATTATGTTAAAGTTTTATTCCTACCAAATCATATATCATTACTAATAGGATACATTAATACTTCTAGGTCATGGAGAGCAGTATTTTTTAGAATCATTATTTGGAAGAGCAGAAGCAGCTTTATTGACAATTCTTTATAACATAGTTATTTACATAAACATAAATTACCCTATTATGATGACATATCTAATTTAACATCAATTATCCCAATGGATATTGATGACAACAAAACCTCATATTATTAATTAACTCAATCTCTGAAAGCTATTATCTAATAATAACAGTATTTATCTGATTATTTTATCATTAGACATCTGTTAGCTAAATGAAGATGTGTGCATTTACTTTGTTATTAACTTTTTTTTTATTAACTTTAAAGAATAGACCATAATAAAGCAGACTAAATGGAGGCAATCACAAAATCAGCATTCCACAATATGCATCCAATTCTATGCTTAAATAATAAAATATATCAAATGATTGTAAGAATGTATTACTAATATTAATATTTAAAAAAAGATGATAAGTAAAATATTAAACATTACAGAACTCTTATCTTCTATCAATTCTACAAAAAAAATTAACAAAATAATTACAACTTATCTAAAGCAGTGAACATTAGATTTTAAATAACTAAAAGAACAAGCTGAATTTAAAATGATTTTAGTACAATGAATTACATACAACTATTAAGAAAATTTTTGGAAAAAATCAACAAATAAGAGTTGCCATTATGCTTCGGATTTGTAGATTATAAAAAGGCATTTGTTTCAATAAGAATTTTATAGTGATTACTGCATTGGATCATCAACATATAGCAGATATTGTCATATTCTGAAGAATATTAATCAAAATGCAACATCAATGATTATATTACATAGTGATGTTAAGAAGATTAACAATGAGAAGAGTATATAACAGGGTATCTCCATGACTACAAATCTTTTTACAGCAGTTTTACAAAAAAATATTTTGTGAATTAAAACGAAAATCTAAGAGGTTAAACATAAATGGAACTTATTTAAGTCTTATAGACTCTGCAGTTGATATGGTTATTTTTGCAAATAGTGCTTCAAGGCTGCAGGAAATATTGCAAGAGTTATCAGATGAAAGTATAATGTAGGATTTAAGATAAATGCTAAAAGTTAAATTAATGTCCAAAGTAATTTCTTAAAAGAAGTAAATAAAGATTTGTAATAATGAATTCAAACAAGTTAATAAGTAAAAATATATTGATTAGATTATTAATACAGATGGAAATACATTGGATAAAATTAATCATAGAAATATATTTGGATGAATTTAAAATAAAAAGGGAATCTTCCTATATGTTTGAAAAGGAAGATTTTTAGTAGATGTGTTTTACTATTTTTTAATTATGGATCTAAGACTTGGGCACTTAACAGAAGAGTATTGAATACTTAACAGAAGAACAATGTAGAGAATTCAGACCATTCAATGAACAAAGCAAAGCAAAACTCCATATAGTAGTGCCACCTGTGCTAAACAGAGTAATCAATGGATGCCAGAAGGCTTGTGCATAAAATCCCTATCTAATGCCTACTCATCCAATATCCCCAGACTAGTTTATGGCTTGTGGCCTTCATCAGTGAGGATATTGGATAAGTAGACATTAGATAGGGATTTTATGCACAAGTCTTCTGGCATCCATTGATTACTGTGTTTAGCACAGGTGGCACTACTATATGGAGTTCTGCTTTGCTCTGTTTATAAACAATTATGTGCTAGTATTGGAGATGTGGTCATGTGATGCTTGCTGGTTTAACACCATTCAATGAAGTATGCAGTGATGTATATTAGGAGTAACAAGAAGGAAGCAAAAATGAATTACTCAGGTGAGAGAACAATAGGAATTACTGACATCATTGTAAAAAAATAAAGTATTGAAGTGGAGCTGATGTATTGCTATAAGAAGTAATAATAGTTGTACAAGTGAAATATTTTAGTGGATTCTAAGAGATCATAAAAAATCTAGAGACATACCATGTGTGAGATAAAATGAAATAAATTTTCAAGTATGATGTGGAGAAGAGAGGCAAGATATCAGAGAAACTCAAATAAACTAGAAGAGACCTTCATCCTGCAATGGATTGATAGTGGTAAAAAAATGATGACAACAATGGCAAGAAAAAATGCTTATTTTTTTTTTAGAATTTTGGTATCTCTGACAAACATTGACTCTGTATGAAAGTTATAAAAGAACGTCATATAAAATATAGTTCAGAATTGGTTTTAAACTATATAGCTTTTTCATTTTATTACCTGGTTTAGTCTTAAGATAACAAAAAAAAGTCTATATCTCATACATTTATTGTATTATGCATGTGCCCTATTAATTAATTCATACGAGATATATTTGTTTAAAAAAATGAAAATCAAATATTAATTCATATTGCTAATGAGCCTTTTTTAATTTATTAATAAAAACATAAGATAGTAACACTATTTATCTACCATCATCTCATTTTAGCATTATGTCTAGCCCAGCTTCAGACTGTTTGTCATTCAATAATATCAATGATACTTGCTTGTTCCTTCACCTAAATATATGGCTTTTGATCCTGCTTTGTTGCTTGCAACATTCACGTGTCCTTACTTTATTGTGTGGGCTGAGGTCTGTTGCTGTTTTGTCAGCTGTCTTGAGTTTTAGTTCCATAAGCAAGAAATGATAAAATGTATCTATTAAAATTCCCTTTTTGTTCAAATAAATAGATATACTTTCTTTTAATATTATCAATAGTTTACAAAAAATAGTTTATAATATATATATATTATATAATATATATATATATATATATTATTTATTTTATTATGAATTATTTAACAAATAAAAATTATTGGACAAAAAATGAAAACCAACTACAAATCTGATGTAATATTTCTTTATTACGATATTCAGAAGAGGCGTTTGGATATTCATATATCATTTCTAGTTTGGGTGTTTATTTTAAAGCCACATTAATGTTAAATATATAATTGTAAAATGTACATTTAATATGAGTGATTAAACATAAAAGTTCAAATTAATTATTATAAATATTAAATATTTATATAAACAAAATCGATTAATTTATAATTTATATTCATTAGATAAATTTAATTTAGTAGACATAAATATACAATTATACATTTATAAATGAATAAAAAATAAAATAAAAAAATAAAATAAAATAACTTATTATTAAGAAACAACTATTTTAAATCATATAATAACTTAAAATTGAAGTACTAATTTAGACTTTTAAAATAAATCAAAAACATATCAGATATGTGTGTATTTATTTATTTTATACAGATAATGAAGAGGAAAATTATCAAATTGATAAAGTTAGTATAATTAATCTCGAAGATAACTCATAAAGAAGTTTATATTACAAAAGTTACTTTATTTGTTATAATATAGCCTATTTTATACTTGCAGTTTTGAAATATACAGATGTAATGAATCAATATGAGTGAATTGCAAGTTAAATATCATGAATCTATAACATTTGAACACGGGGTTTTTTCTTTATATTGCATCTTTATATAGTTCACGGTTTTAGGAAATTATCTTTTTTAGTAATTTTTATATCTGATTATTGCTTTTTCAAGGATTTCTGAATAATTTATAGATCCTTGATAATTTATTAAATTATAAATCCAAAGTTTAAACATTAGAATGCCATGTTTTAAACAGCTAAGAATATGTCACATATATGCTTATCTTCTACATATAAATGAAGGTAAAAGTCAATAAGCTGATAGCCATATTTTTTAGAAATAATAAATAACTAATGAATAATGTAACATATATAAGATGATCATATCTATAAATGTACACATCAATAATTTTGTTTCAGTATTTTCCATGTAAAGAAAACCTATATTATTTAATGTTAATGCTAAATCTGATATGTTAAATGTATTATTTTTAAAAACTTTAAGCTCTAGTTATAACTATTTTATATTATTTCTAAATGTTTTTAAAACTTAAAAAATAAAATAAAGACATTAAAAATATCTTTTATTTATTGATTACATAAAACATAAATGAATAATCTTTGGCTAGCAAGTCAATTCCTAATCTAAAAAGTTCTGTAATCTAGACCACAAATATTTTCAAATTAAGTTGGAAAAATATGTTTATTTATTTTTATTACAAAAAAGACTGATCACAAAAATATATACATATGAATAATTTTTTTACTCATGATGATGTAAATATAATAAACAATGATAATAATTATAATATTGCATTGATTGGTAAATATTGAAGTAACAAATATTGTAATCAATAATTTTATATAATTTTAATGTTCTTTTATTTTGTATTCCTAATAATTATGACTCATGGCCTACATAAGATAACTTTGACTTTGCTCACCATTAAAAAATGTTACAACCTCTGATATATAATATAAATGTTATTTCCTTTTCTTGGATTCATTTTTTTATTTATATAATTATCCATATAAATGGGTAAAATCTATACTCTTTTATATTTAATTTAAAAATTTAAATTGTTTTTCATCAATAGTTTGTTCACATATTTCATAGTCAGAAAATAGTATTAAAAGGCAGAAGTTAAACATCCATTCAAATAATTACATGTTAGTTAACTAAATTAATTTCATTGTCATACATTTTATAAGTGTTATTCTCAAAGTGTAAAAATGGGCATTGTATAGAATTCCTAGGTATTCTATACAAGGCCAAAAATGGGATGTCCAAGTATAAAACACTTAGAATTTCATACATTTCCTAAGTATTTTATAAAATGGTAAAGGGGAAAATGTCAAAATATTAAATAATCATGGAAATAACATTTAATGGTTCAAAACTAATCAGGATATTAAAAATATGTTATGTATATGAATGCATAATGAGAATACTGATCAATAGAGTAAGGGACTATGTTTTGTGTAACACATTATGAAACTCTTTTTGGTTTCAAAGCTAAAGCAAGTCTGACAACAACTTCCTTACCATAAGATGTTTTATAAAACATACATACTGAGTAACAACAGAAAAAATAATAAAAAACATACAAACAATACAACAAGAAACAGATTATCATATCTAAAATAAAACTTCTACAGCACAAAATATGGATGAAAATTTAGTCCACAATGAAAGAAACAAAAGTTATGATGAATGAAAGTCTACCAAAGAGGTTTTCAGTTATGCTATCTGCTGCATCTGTTTGAAGGAAATTTAAAATAAATAAAATATTTTAGCACACAAAAAAAATGAAAATTGTGTTTTTTTTTAAACCTTTACTATGTATAATAAAACCAGAATATATTGTTCTATTTTAAATTAATAAAGCAACCATATATAATTTTCTACAGCACTTAATTATACAAATTTACAAATTTTGTTAACTTTTTATTTTGGGGAAAGAAAATTACCAGCCTTTAAACTAATATACAAAAAGCCCAATATGATGGTGCACCCCCCCCCTCTATTAAAAGAAATAAAAAGTGGTTGTGGGATTTAACATACTCTGGATCCATTTTTTTATTCACCAGTCATTCATATTAATTTGTACACCTCATTTTCTGATATTTATCTAATTTATTATGTATTATTAAGCCTTTTTGCCTTATTTGATGCTAATAAATTGTATAGAATTAAAAAAAAACTCATGTGTATCTCAACTTGTAGAGTCATTATCAAACACTTAACTGAGCCATGCAGATTTGCAATCTTCCAGATATCCAAGATACTTATATGGCAGGAGCAAAATGTATCAAGATAATCATGTCAATATATGGGTGCAAACCAAAGTCATCTACTAGTAGAAAGTCAAAAGGAATGTCAGGAATTTCTTAACTCATTATTGAAATATGTAATCTTTTTTCATCTTAAGGGATGCTTTTAGCAGATTAATTTTGGCCTAGAAGATCCCATCTGGTGTGTTTAAACTCTCAATATATTGTTTAAAAGTGTCACATGTTATCTGAGCACAAAACACACCATTTACATTCAAGAAATGATGCAAACACACATAATCTGAAGTTCTCCAGTAGCTTTACAAATATCCACACACCAATTTGATTCTCACTTTTCTCAGTCCATCATTCCAAGTTTGTATAGTCATCTCTAAATGGTATTAAAATCCAGACATTATATGACCTTTAATAATTTTTATTTCTTTATTTTATTAGTAGGAGTGAGGATCATTGTTTGTCATAGATAATTTTATTTTATAATTTTATCATTAAATTTCTAAAACATTTATGGTTAACAGATCCAAGATCATCAAGAACCATCCTTTATCTTTTTCATATGGGTCAATTCTTTCATTGGTCCAGGTATTTTTTCAGTTTTGTTTTCAGCTTATAGCTTTGGAACATGATCATCCATCATCTGGATCACTGCTAAATAGCTTTAAACTCCAGGTATTATTTGATTCTTTAACCTCATTTTCATCTTTATATTTTTTACTCACTGAGCCAGATTATCTGATTGCATTGAGATTGAAAAGCTGTTGGATCATCTTATTATCTTAGTTATTTCTATATTACCAGTGCTTCTTCTTTTTCTTCTTTTCCAGTATGACTGGAATCTATAAATATTTCTTATTACTATACATCCTATATTAACCTGTTTTCTATATTTATTTTTGGTGTGTTAATGTCTTTCTAATCCTGAATGCTCTTATCAATGACAATAAAAAATTTAGTCATATAGTCATTTGGTAAGTATTTAATTGTTCTACTCTAGATGATATATTGTGGGACACTATTCTAATAATTTGATTTTCAGTCAAAATGCAAGAAGGGAGTATTTTTAATTTTGTCAATTGATGCCTAAAAACTGATTGTAGCTTTTACCACAAACAATCCAAAATATCTCTTGTATCATCTTGTATTAGATACCATATTGACATTTTTAGTTCTAAAGTTATTTAGGATTGTCTCTTGATACACTGAAAAAGAGGATGATTTAGTTATTAAAATATTCCACCACTCTTTTGAGACTTTAAAGAGGATTATATAATGCAAACACTTTTTTTTTTTCTTAATCCATTTATCTTAAAGTAGTTATCTGTGATTTCAAGGTGATCAATTGGTGTTTCATCTATAATGCCTCTAAAAATATGGAAATTTTAAACATTTATTTATGTATCTATGCACATTTAGATTTTATACATGTAAATTATGTGGCATTGCTTTATCTTATTTCTTTTGGTATATCTTTTTCTGATTTTCTTCTTTTGTTTCCAATTATCCTCTTCCATTTTTATATATTCAGTTTTGTCTCATTCAATATACTACCCACTTTTTTTGTCTCCTTCATACTCTTTTGGGTGACTTTTCAGCACTGCTGTTTTTCAGATTCTTTTTTTAATTCAGTGACTTCAAGCTTTTCCACTTTTTATAATGTTCTGCATAACTTCTTACAGCTGCATCCTGCTTTCAATTAATCCCTTTACTGATTTGCTCATTATTAGCAGATATACCTTTATAATTCCCATTTTCTTATACTTCTTCCTGTACTTGTAACACTATATATTTTTTAATGCTTTTCATAGCATCTTTAATAATTTTCTGACTTTTTTCTTTGTTTTCTAGAAAAATTAAATTACCACTCATTTTTCATAAGTTCTCTGCAGTATTTGTTCAAACTTCTAATCACTATTCTTTTGCACTTCTTCATATTTTAAATCATTTTGTGTCACATTTTTTATACCATTTTATTTTATTTTCCAGCTGCATTTCTTGTAAAATCTCTTTTTATTTTTCAGCTGCACTTTTTTTTTTACCAATATAAGCATGATATCTCATGTAATCTCATGTAACTTCATTCTCTTCTGTGGATTTAGTCACAGCTTCTGCTGGCTGTTGACTCATAATATTTTTCTACTGTTTCAACTCTGATTCTATTGGTTGTTCTGCTTAACATTTAATCCACATTTGTAAATGCATTGGCTTCCTGTTCTATTTTGCTCAATCTTGATCTAATGATCATTTATCTGTTTATTTCTAATGTCGGCAATTTAAAAATAATATTACTCTTCCTTTTGTTTCAACAAACAAAAAATATTCCTCAAAACTTGCTATAAATTCAATAATCATAAAAAATAAATTCCAGCCGCTCCAATTCACTTAAAGCAGCTCCCTTATTCACCTGGATGTCTCCTCCAAGCCTTTCTGCCTAATTTTCACTCTCATATGTCTGCTTTACTATTAGCCTTTCTCTTATAATGACATAAATCTTTCAGAGTCTACAATATTTCTGAATATTATTGTATAGAGTATTATAGAGTCATTAAGTTATTAACCATTACCTGTATATAATTTTATTTTAGCATGACCTAGGTGGGTCACCAAATTAACTAAATGGTTTGATTCCTTTATATTTTAAAAGTTGATGTAATTCGTCTTAAATGGGCATCCAAATGCAATAAAAGTAACATATGTGCAACTTGAGAGTGCTCTTCCAGTCACATGTTAGATGCACCAAATGTAAAAGAATCAGAAAATACACTTCAAATTGATTGACCAACTATAACTCTCATCATCTCTTTAACATTTGGTCTATGGGTAATCTGATGATGATGATTTTACTTATTGAAGAGCATTAGTTAGCTATAGAAAAATTATAGCTCCACCATAGTCAGAAGAATTAAACTTCTTTGATATCTGTTATTACCCATGGTGTTTACTGTTATCTACTTGACTATTAATTTATGTATATCTAATCAAAAATAGGAGTCAAGCACATTAAATATATAATTTATAGTACTATAGATTCAAATATATTTTTAAGTACCTCATAGAATAAAGAAGAAAGTAAAATAAAAATTAGTAAAATTTATATCTAGATATATTTTGGAATATGGCACAGAATAAAGGAAGTCATTCAAAGATATAAAATTTTAATAACAATGAGCCATTTAATAGCAACATGAGCATAAATATAGTTTAAACCTAAAAAAAAATAAGCATTTTTTTTATATGAAACAATAGATTAATAATTGCATAAATACTTTATTCTGTATAAATTTTCCCTCTTTTTATTTATCCATTAATTAACATATAAAATATAAAATACTTAAAGTAACAAAAAATGTATACCAAAAATCTGTGCATAAAAAAAAGATTATACATTAGCCTATTCTTTATATATAAAAATTAATTACTTTAAATATAACGAATTAAAAATATGTATTTTACTAATATCATAATAGCAATAAAAATAAAGATCTCACCTTCTGATAGTCTTGACCTGAATTATAAAAAAATGTATACATACTATTATGCATATGTAACAGTTTTATGAGTGCTTATACGATTAGGTTGTACATTAATAATAGTCAAGTCTGGGGTCTGGGAAAGATCTTAACCATGCTACTGTAGTTTACTTGCATTTTTTTAAAATTCTTGGCATCTGATTGAATTGCTTTGTAAATTTTTGTGTTAAATTAATTTTTTTCTTATCTATATAATTTAATTCCAAATAAAAATATAAAAACAAAATAAGCCTTTGACTTTAGAGCAATTTATCATCATTGGATGAGGCAGAGCAGCATTTGTTGCAAAACCTGGATTTCATTTTTTTGAGTATGTTGTTTTTAACGATTTTCATTTCAGATAGATCTTAGACACACAGATGCCTCTGATAATGTCAATAGTAGGTGCATATTTTCAGGTAAGATTGGCTACAGCTGGCACTTAAAAAAAGAATGTAACTTTCGTTATTAAGTTGCCATATTACTGTAAATTTTTCCATCTTTTTATTTTAGGATATAACTGCTTAATCATTGAAATTAATTATATTTTGTTCTACAAAGTTAATAATCCTTCATAAGTGATTTAAACTTAACTTGCAACTAATATGCTTTGCTAATTTGATGTCCTATACAAACCAGCCAAAATAAAAAATGAAAATAATGCTATTTGTATCTGAACAATCCATGATTAATCTAGATCAAATAAATAATAAAAATTAATTAATTTTTTCTTTTGTTTTTTTTTTAATTAGAATTATCCTCCAATTGCATTTAAAAATTCATATCTATAGGTTAAAAATCATTGATTAAAAATAATAAACAAGGTAATCCCAAGAAAATTACAATTTATTATACTAACTTATTTGTTCCAAAAATTTATTAAATGGAAATTTAAAATTAAAAAAAAAAGAGAAAAGTTATTTGTTATTTTTCAAAACTTTATTAGGTTTAACAAACCTGAATACATTATTTCATTTTACATTAATAAATCAACTGCATTACAAATTTTAAGCAATATAAAAATATTTCATTATCTTGAGACATTATAATTTTATGCAAGTCTGCTAATTATTCTTGAAGAATCAAAAAAATAAATGGTGGAATGACGACTAAATAGTTGATTCACATATGAATACAATAATTGCTGTTGAAAGCATATATGATAAATGTACATGAATCTCTATAGAATGCTTTTAGTAATAAATCAAAGATGAAATTAAAAGTACATAAAAAGATTTATCACGATCAGAATATAATTATAACACAGCTGTTATTCCATACTAGCTTAATTTTTAAAATAATTATTTCACATTTTTTTGTAAACAAATAGTTATTAATAATAAATTAAGATCGATTTACAGAGACCTTTGATGATAGAGATGTAATAATTTCTTTATTTTTAAGACCAAACATTATGTTTTTTAAATATCTACCTTTTTTGTAATTCATTCACTGTTAAAGAAACTCGTATCCACATACCTATGTAATATAAACATAGAGCATAAATATAAAAATAATTATTAAGATTGTAATTAAATAATAATTAACTTAAAATCACATATATTTTTTAAATAATCTGATATTAGTACTGTAAATATTTACTATTTAATGTTTCTGTTTTTGCATGGCCTTATATTGAACTCAGACATAGTTTAAACAAATGATATTACTTAACTCTTTTAGAACTGCAAATAGAAATAACAATATTTTAAGATTATGTCAAAGTATTAAAATTTGTACATAATAATAAATGTTTATTCTTTAAAACGACAAATGTAAAAATTAACTGAAGATAAAGTTAGGTAAGACTGAGATATTCAATATAAATATAGAGGAAAAAAAATCAGAACTATTCATACAAGTGATAACATCTAACAATAAAAATAAAAAAACGGAGAGCTAAAATATTTTTAATAGAAAGATTGTAGAGAAAAGGATACAAGTATTAATATTTCTAATTAAGAATAATATTAGAAGACAACAAGATAAATATGCCTAAATGAAAATAGAAAAAATATATTTTAAATAAGCAATAGTTTGATAAATATATTTTTTACTAAGAAGTTTCATAATTACTGAGATAGGCCAGCTATAAGTAGGTATAATCATAAGAAGTTAAAAAAGAAATTGTTTACAAAATAATAATGAAAATCTAAATATTGTAATGATAAGAGGCAATAAAAATATTATAAAATATATTCTCAAGTATGGTAAAATGAAACTGAAAATTAATAGAATTTTGTAGAGAAAATAAAAAACCAATGAATTGAGACTTTTTGCGGTCCATTGCTAAAAAAATAGAATAATTTGCATTTTTGAAAGATTCCAAACAGAAATAGCTTTTAAAAATGTTTATGTTTCAAAACACGTTTGACATCAATTCATTTTTTTTTATAAATATTATTTTTTTGGTATAAGTTTAAAAATTAAAAAATAGTTGTATGTGGTAGGAGGCATTTTTACTTTGTTAAAAAAATATTACTACACAACTTTTATCAATATGAACTTTGTTACTATTTCTGAATTATGAAAGAAACTTATTAAAATAATTGTATAGTTTTTTATGTATTGCTTTATACAAATATCATTGTTAATGTACAAAAGTTTGCTTTTTAGGAAAATTAACTCAAATGTAAATAATGTATTGAAAACCACCAGTGACTCAAAAGTAATCTTGATTACATCTAATATTATTGTGTGTGTGTATATATATATATATATATATATATATATATATATATATATATATATATATATATATATATATATATATATATATATATATATTGTAAACAGTATGAAAAGTAGAGCTGCTTTAACTTAACCTAGAGATGCAGGTAGAGGGGGTTCAAACCTCATCTACTCCTCCAGATTGCTACTAAGCAACTTACTCCCCAAACTTCACTAGAATTTATTTTTAATGTATGCCTGGTGATCAGGGGAAGATAAGACCACAAAATGAATTTTAACAAGTAGATATATATAATGACCAGATTTATACATGCGTGCATGCAAAGAAAAACAAACAATACTACAAAGTTTTAATGATAGTGAATGACAGACAAAGGAAACGTTTATTGATTATGCTAACAAGATTCTACAAAGATCCACTGATTGGGCTGCAGGCTATTATCCTACAAACATGTACAGATATATATGAAAAATCCCTTCTTTTGTAATGATAATGATAGATAAAATTTATATGATAATTTTTCTTAAAAATATTCCCAGCCAATGGATGGGTTACATAAAAATGAAGAGAGAGACATGATTCATTAACTCTATGGATAGAGCATATGGGAATAAATAAGTGGTCAAACTCAACTAAACACTTTTGGATAGGTTTAAATCACATGCCTCTACTAATGATTAAAGAAAATGAAATAGTGACCCCAGCAGAAATTTCCAGCCATGATTGAAACATTTGAATAATATTTTGAGAAAAATTTCAAAATAAATATAAATATACAATACTATGCACTGAGGTTCTAGCATATTGGGGGCTGTGAGACTCGAAACATAACAGCAGCCAAGAGGTTAATACAAGACTGGATAGCCCTTTGTCCCTAAACTTGGTTAGAGAGAAAAGTGGAATCCATTCCCTGAACACATGACCTGGCTTCAGAATATGGAGTTTTCTTGCTTATGTCCAGTTACGTACACTGAAATATCTGAAATAGATATGTGGTCCAGAATTTTTATTTATTTTCTTGGAGCTCTAGATGCAGGCACATTAACCTAAGAAAACTTGGTAAAAAAAGAAGCACTGTATACATGCTGAGATGCCCATAGATCATCGAGTGCAATACAGTCAACAACCTTTAAATTTAAAAAGAAACCCTCTGCAATATATATATATATATATATATATATATATATATATATATATATATATATATATATATATATATATATATATATATATATATATATTATGAAAGCTCAATCACCACTGAAAGATCCACAGAAAAATAATAGTAACTTCCCTTTTATAAAATTAAGATCACTAATACAAGTGGGTGGATATTTTATGGATTTAGTTGAAGTTTAACCTATCTACCCACAGAGCTAATGGTATTTATAAACTTTAATATAGATACATATTGTCAAATGTACACTCTCTTATTATAAAAATAAATAAATGTGGACGTTTATTTTATTTCACTTTATTTAAAATGGAACTTTAAATTCGTAACCCCTCATTGACTGAAAAAAATAAAGACATTGTTCAGGATCTTTTCTTTATATATATATATTGCATGGCAGTTACTTTTTGAGTTTTGATGTTATTTCACATTTCCATTGAAATAATTTTGTATTGAACAGGGTATAGCATTTCTCATAAATGCAGGACACTTTAATTCTCAGGCTGGCTTATATGTCTATGACTCCAGTCTCAGGAATGGGCAGGAGAGTAAAGGTAAAGAAGATTATTCCCTTATTCTTGAAAATTAGCACATTTTAAATTTATAGATATATTTGCTGAACAGAAAGAAAGACTATTGCTTGCAGAAAGTCCAGCAAAACTTTTCCCGTAAATTTTCTTGTAAATTTGTCAAAACTTACTTTTGAAAATTCTGAATAAAATCTTATTCTTCAGCAAGACCATTGTAAGCATAATCCCAGAACAAAAGGAAGATTCTTTATTTATACCCTTCTTAATTCTATTTTAATTAAACTACTTATTAGTAGCCTATTGTTTCAAATTTTCTGTTATCAATTTTTCTTTCAATTAAAATGTTTCATACATTAATTACATTCTTTAATGGATTCTATTTAATTAAGAAAGTTTATCTTATCTATTTCTGTTATCATATATTTTAAAAATAGTTACAAATAAAATTTAAACTTTCTATATTTTATTTCATTAAAACTTTTTTTTCTTTAAACAATTTCCTTCTTTAACTTATGTAACTATTTGTGCAAATGATAATTTATTTTAAGAAAGAAACATACATTCACTGTGGTTGGACTTAGGGTCTTAGCTATTCCACAGTGAATGGTGAAGCCAACATATATATATATATATAACGGTTTTTTGTAATCGAATTTGAATATAATTGATAAACGACTACTTAGATAGTTGAAAGTACTTCTATTAAATTATAGTAGATATTTGTTTTTAAAATATTGTTTACTGTACTAATTATTTTATTATTTTTCAAAGAATTATATATATTTTATTATAATTGGATTACAGACATTGCTTACCAATATATATATATATATATTGTACCAGATTAGAATATGAGTGGTTCGAAACACCGGTCTCTTAGGCAGAGAAAAACATACTCGGAGAGTATGTATGTCCAAACGATAAGTATAAAATATCCAGGACATAACTTCTTCTCGACTGTTGAGTTCAACACCAAGTTCAAAGCACTTTTTTGTTTTGGGTAAACATGGGTGCCAGTTATTTATTCAAAAGAATAAACATCGCACTTTGAACAATGACCATTAACTCAACACTTAAGTTATACCCATAGACTAGCTCAGCTACTTGTTCTCAATAACAAATTATTCAAAATTAGTGGTGAAAAGAAATGATAATAGAATTGGTAAAAGGAATTGATGAAAAGAATTGACCGACAAATAAAGTTTAAATTTAAAGACAATTTATTTAATTAACACTTAAACTAATTGTAAATATTTTATAAATCTTATTTACTAATATAATATATGCATATATATAATTTACACATTACAATATCTTAGGAAAGCATTAATAATATTTGAAATTTACACACGCATATCAATGAAATCAATATACTAATGCATGAACACACACAACATTTTAATCCCACATATTAATAATTCATTTATGTATGATATAGAGTTCTTATCCTTGATGACTCTTGGAAGATTCACACAAATTTTTATGAATGTGATGGCTACTTTAGAAAGGAATATAAGAAAAAAATGTTATTACCTAGGATTTTTGAAACAGGTATACTGCTTGCTGTTTGCTGCTTCTAATGAAGTATATCTAACCGGTTAGATTTGAAGTACCTGTGGAGATTTGATGATTATTAGTTGGTATTCTTCCTGGAGACAATTAGATACTGATGGAGATTCTTCAAGCTGTTATGCAAACATTATTTTCACGGGCAGATTTTTCTGTTTTACTGGACTCCAGACTGGAGAAAGCCATATGTTTTTCGAAGTTTTAACACTACATTCTCGCAGTTAACGTGACTGAACTCTCTCTGAACTCAAACAATTAATGCGACTGATTGTCCAATGAAAAATTTGTCTATTTATACCTGAAGGCATGTTTTTTTCATGACTTCCGGCCATATCTGTTGTTGAAATTTCTTTGATAATCTCATGTTTTTGAAGATCGTTTAATTAGTAGTAGCCATGCAAATGTGTTTTATATTTTTAATTAGTAGCCACCGCTGCGTTTTTTAATGATAACTTCCATTTATTTTTTAATATTTAATACACATACATTTATTTATTATTTACAATCACACACACACACACACACACACTATATATATATATATATATATATATATATATATATATATATATATATATATATATATATATATATATATATATATATATATATATATATATATATATATATATATATATATATATATATATTACTATAAAGTTTACATTAATTTGTCATTTACACATATATATAATCCAAGATCAATTTAGTATTTAGTTTTTTTAAGATTACTTTTTTTTTCTTTAACTCGAATGAAAAGAGATTTATATTTTTAGACTTTTGAATTATGTTTCAACTAATAATAATAATTTGACAAACTCTTTAAACTCAAAACTTTTAGTTTGACATTTCTAATTAATTAATTGCAACTTTTATTTTAAAACTCTTTGACTTTTAAATCTTATTTTTATGAAAACAAACTGCAATAAAACTCGTAAACTTTTACCTATTATTTCTCTTTTAACTAAGGATTTTTATTTCTAATAATTTTTTAAACAAATTATTATGTACCAACCAATCTTGGTACAATATATATATATATATATATATATATATATATATGATGTAATTAAAATCCATTATGTTGCCTTCATAAAATACTTTAATATAAAAATATAAACAAATATTATAGACAACTACATTTGAATTAATAAATGATAAATTTATTTGCATCAAATTGATTTTCATTCAAACTGAACCTTCTCATAAATCAAAAAGTCACGTGATTTATATTAACATAGTATACACTTATTGTTCAAATTAAATTTTTAAAATTATTAAAATTTTTAATGTTTAACTGATGACTTTCAACTCAACTTCATGGATTCTTGGTGCAAAATTCAGAAACTTAGCATCCTTTAACCTTAATAATAAAGGTTTCATAAAAATTATGACAAATTAAGGACACAGTTTATAAAATTTACCATCAACAATCAGAAGACACCGATCACACCAAATGTCTGTAGAGTTAAAATAAATCAGATGACATATCTTCCATATAGCAGTTTTTTTAATCTTGTTTATAAAAATCTTTAAATAAATTAAAAGATATTATATCCATTGAATTATATAAAAACTTGCATTTTTCTTTAGTAGATCAAATTCTAAAATCATTTCGTTCATTAATATTAATACTTCAATGACATTCTAATTTAAAACCATTTCTAAATTTTCTTCAATAATATTTCATATTAAAGTATTTTAAACAATTCAAAACAAAACAATACTCTCCATATAGTAGTGCCATCTTGTGCTAACAAGAGCAATCAATGGATGCCAGAAGGCTTGTGCATAAAATCCCTATCTAGTGCCTACTCATCCAATATCCCCAGACTAGTTTCTGGCTTGTGATGTTTAGTGGTTTAAAATATTTTATGAAGGCAACATAATGGATTTTAATTCCATCATATGAAATATTATTGAAGAAAATTTAGAAATGGTTTTAAATTAGAACGTCATTGAATTATTAATATTAATGAAGGAAATGACTTTAGAATTTGATCTACTAAAGAAAAATGCAAGTTTTTATATAATTCAATGGATATATTATCTTTTAATTTATTTAAAGATTTTTATAAACAAGATTAAAAAAAAACTGCTATATTGAAGATATGTCATCTGATTTCTTTTAACTCTATAGATATTTGGTGTGATCTGTGTCTTCTGATTGTTGATGGTAAATTTTATAAACTGTGTCCTTGATTTGTCATAATTTTTATGAAGCCTTTATTATTAAGGTTAAAGGATGCTAAGTTTTTGAATTTTGCACCAAGAATCCGTGAAGTTGAGTTGAAAGTCATCAGTTAAACATTAAAAATTTTAATAATTTTAAAAATTTAATTTGAACACTAAGTGTATACTACGTTAATATAAATCGTGTGACTTTTTGATTTATTCTAACATCTTGAGAAGGTTCATTTTGAACAAAAATCAATTTGATGCAAATAAATTTATCATTTATTAATTCAAATGTAGTTGTCTATAATTTATATATATATATATATATATATATATATATATATATATATATATATATATATATATATATATATATATATATATATATATATATATATATATATATATATAGTATTAAGTCTTGACTGGTTTTTAATATATAGCTATATATCAGACAGGAGGGTGTCTTGGCAACAGTTTGAAATTGCTGATTGTTATTGACATTGGGATTGTCTAAATGTTGAATGGATTTTAAAATATATATATATATATATATATATATATATATATATATATATATATATATATATATATATATATAATCTTATAATTGAATATTTATAAATACAGTAATTAGATATATGTAAAGTATAACTTTAAAAATTTTATCCACTTAGGAGTGCTTTCAACTATCCTTGTAGTCTTTGTCAACTAACACTTTGAAAGTCTAGTATAACTTTAAAATTTTTTTTCACTTAGGAATGCTTTTGACTATCCTCATAGTCTTTGTCAACTAACACATTTTACCCACTTAGGAGTGCTTTCAACTATCCTTATAGTCTTTGTCAACTAATACAATGAAATGATAACCTGGGTTAGCTTTTCAAAGTGTTAGTTGACAAAGACTACGAGGATAGTCAAAACTGCTTCTAAGTGGATAAAATTTTTAAAGTTATACTTTAAATATATCCAATAACTGTATTTATAAATGTTGAATTACAAGATCACACATATTGCTTTGAAGAAATACAGACATCGAATTATAATATATATATATATATTGTAATGGAACGTATATGAGGCAGCCCACGATTGGGCAAGCCAAATGTAATGGAACGTACTTGCTGCATTCCATTTAAATTGAAGAAAGACAAAATTATCCCGGTTATATATAAATAAATTGTGAATTCAATTAATTTATAATGACTCTAGCATTAAAAGAAAAATAAGAATAATATATTACCGCTCTTTCAAATAAATTACAAAGACATTATTTATAAAACAAATAGTACATCCTTTATTTTATGTTATAGTTCAACTTTAAATAATATTGATGTTTTAAATATAAATATAAAGAATAACTATGTGTATATACTTGTAATAAGTATATATAGATTAAATATATAAAGACATATTTCTGCCTAATAATTATAATATAAATAATAGTAGTTCATATACAATATCAACTTATAAATTACATTTTAAGATTTTAAATTATTTAAATATTTATCCTAACATCTGTTATATGTCTAATATTATTATAAAACAAGATGATTAAATTGACTACTTATAAAACGTTAGATTTTATAATGAAAAATAAAAGTAAATAAAAAAAATATATCAATCTCAAAAATATATTTATATATTATTCATACATATATAAAATTATTAAATACCTTTTAAAGTTCATTTAGATAATTTTCCTTTCAAAAGTTAATTTATTCCATGAGTTCTTTTATCCGTTTACTTTTATTATTAGAATGCATTCTATCGAAAGGCGAAAAAATTATTATATTAAAGAAAATTGTTAATCTTTTAAAAAAAAAAAAAATAAACAAATTAAAATGTTAAATCCAGCATGTCAATTCCAATTACTTCCAGATTATGATTAAATTGACGATTATACATTTAAGATAGCTATATCAAGTTTCAACTCCAGACGCGACAAAATTTATACATTGAATTTTTTTATTTAGTTGTTCCATTGAAAATTGCCTTGGAATAAATGAAAGCGATGATGCAGCCTCCTGGCTGCGATTCTTGATTAGCCTGCCATAATTTATGTATTTACCATAAGATATATATATATATTATTTCAGTATTTTGAAGAATAGTAAATTTTATAAAAATAGAGTGTAACAAAATTTTATCCTTCAGTTGTTTGTTCTATATCTATTCCAATAATAATATATAATAATAATGGCTTCCTTATTGTTGTTGCTGTTGTTCCATGCGCCAGCAGATGCTATTTTAAAACTCATGTTATATATGTTCTCTTTTTAAAACAATTAACATTAAAATAAAAATAAAATATCAAGTATATATATAAAAAATATTAAATTGAAAATTTGACATCTTTAAAAATATACATAAATAATTATTTATTGCATTTAATAATCATTATAAATAAAATAATTTTTTTATAATCTATAATTTATATGTCCTTATTTATTTCAATAATTAAATGTTTATAACGATGTACTATCAATATATATAAATAAAATAATAACTTCAAATAATAATTATATTTAATAAACATAAAAGAAAATTTTAAATATTTCATATGTAAACATCAACTTAAAGAGATTTTTTTTTAAATAACAAATGACAATTTAAAAAAATATAATATCGACTTATCGATATTTACAATACCCTCTAATCCACCGAAAAAAAAATGTCTTTGCAGATAACTAATGAATTATGAGATATCGAAAAAACTTCTCAAATTTGTAATCTTTTTAAGGACTAACATGGTTTAAAGAATATTATTTTTCATATTAATAACCATATTCATTTATTTATATCTATCTCTCAGATCATCTAGATATTTATCCAAGTTTTCTTAAAAAAAAAATAATAATCAAAAGTGCCTTTTTAATTCTTCTTGTAAAGAATTTCCAGTATGTTGAACTTTGTGAAAAAGTTTGCTTTAATTTACAAGATTTTCATATAGCATTTTGGTATAATTCAATTGCTTTTGAATAATTTTGAGATAAGTACCTAAAGATTTTGCTATGAATTCCTTAGATTCTGCATCTATATTCTTTACATAAATAATAACTTGATCATAAGCATTAACATAATTCTTAACTTTATCACTAACAGTTGCTATTTTATCAGATAATCTTACTTTTCCTTTACTATCTTTATAAACATCATCGACTTGAGTAAGTCTTTATTTTACTTACTCTATGTTCAATTAAAAAAAACAATTCTCTGGGCAAATTTTGAATGGTATTCATTCAAATTTTCTAAATAATCCTTTAAAAATTGCAAATCAGATTGATGTAATACAACTTCAGCATTAAAAAATTTCTGAAAATCATTTTGAAAATCATTCTGTTCTATATTAAGTCTTTTCAATTTAACTTTAGGTTTACTTAAATCTCTTTCCTTAGCTATATTTTCACAAAGAAAATCTTTACTAATCACATCATCACTTCTCATTTTAAGTTTAATTTTGGATTTTCCAATTTCTTTTTCCTCATCAATCCTCTTTCTACCAAGATTCAAATCAAATATCTTTTTATTTATTCTTTTAAATTTTACCTTTTCTTTCCCTACATCTCTTTCCTTGTCAATATTCTCTCTAAGAAAATCAATATTATTTATCATTCCTTCTATAACTTTAAGTCTAACTTTGGCTTTTCCAATATCTTTTATAAAATCTATACTTCCTTTAAGATAATTTATTTTAAACTTCTCTCTACTCATCTCTTTGAATTTTACTTTAATTTTCTTCAGATTTTTATTGGGATAAATTATCTCTTTAAGAAAATCTATTTTAATTTTCTCCTTACTTCTGAATTTAAGTTTTATTTTGGCTTTGCCTAAATCTCTATTTGGATAAAATTTCTACTTTCATAAAATTTACATTACATATTATATTGTTAATTCTTGTAAAGAATATTTCTTTGTAAATATTAATTTTTGTATAAACGTTTCCACAATTAATGGTACATTTTTGAACTAGATTTTGCATTTTATCTTTAAATTTATTACTGGTATTATCTGTAATCTTTAGTAATTCATTGTCTAATAACTTTAGATATTTTTCACCTAAAGAATTTAATTTTATTTCTACAGATTCATCAATTCTTTTATCCTCACTATAGTATTCATCAAAATTTTTAGGTTTCTTTATAGTCTTTCTTTCAACTACCTCTTCAAACAACTTACTCTCTCTTACATTATCATTATTAATTAATTCAAGAGACTCTTGAGGTTCTTTTAAAATTTTATCATATAATTCATTATCTTTATCAACCATTTTAACATACTCTTCATTTTCTTTTATATTTTTACTAATCACTTCAATGGGTTCTTTGTATTCTTCAAAATTTTCATCAACTAATTCAAGATTTTTACTACAGATTTTGTCAGACACTTTTAATTCTTTCAGTTCTTCATCAACTTTTGTGTCTATACTCATAACACTATTATCTACCAGATTAACAAATGATTTATTATCATACACATCTTTATTAACTAACTTGGCAGTATCTTTATTTTCTTCTGTCAAACTATTATTCAAGTTAATATTTTCACTAATAACTTGTGGACTTTCTTTACTTATTATTTCAACAATTTGCTTACTTTCTATCACATCTTTATTAATTAAATTAATGGGTTCCTTATTCATTGTCAAATCTGTACCAATTACTTCAACAGATTTATTAAATACTTCAAGACATATTTTCCGTATCCCTTCTTCCATCAACCTATTGAACTTATCGATATATTTATCAAATATTTGGATTCTCTCCTCAAATATACAATGTATAGATTTCCACCCACTATCTGTGTATTTATCAACTATCACTTCATTCTCCTTTTGATGATTATCAGCAACTAGCTTCTAATATTCCCAAGATATCTGCTACTTCCTCAACGGTATGTCGATCTGCAGCCACCAATGTTTGTTCAATATGCATTGGTAAATTTCTACGCAAAATCCGTACAATTTGAGTTTCAGATAATGGAAATGCATTTAGGGTTTTGAATTTGGCCACTTGATGTCTAAAAAATTGAGTATAACTCCCATCACGAGAAGTATATTTTTCGTGAGAAAGTCTATGGCGTATAAAATCTTGTTTATCCTCATTCCAGAAGTTATTCATTATTGCTTCACGATAATCACCATAAGTTTGAGGCCTTTCAAATAGAGATCTCCACCATTCTTTAGCTGAAGCGTATAAATGGTTACTAGCAATTGCCAACTTTTCTTTCTCTGACAGGATACTAAGTGTAAACAATTCTTCTAATGTATTCAGGTATTCCATAGGATTTTCATGATACTCACCTTTAAAAACTTTAACATTAATGAACCTTGCAGCATTATGATTCATATATAAATCACTAGATATTTGGTGTGGAAAATCAGAAGATCTTTTAGATTCTATTAAATTTGTTCCATTATTAACTTTATCTAAACAACACTTACAATTTTCTTTATTTATCAATTCCTTAACAAATGTTTCATCCTTAAGATAACCTTTATCTATAATATTATCTTTTATTTTATTTATATCTATCTTTATTTCATATTCTTTCCATTGTTTTTGCAAATTTGTTATATATTCACAATTTTCTAACGTAATGGTTTTTATTTGCTCAATTTTTACATCCATCTCTGCTATATTCTTTCGTACCTCTATTTCATAATTTTTACAGGTTTCAATTTCATTATTATTTATATATTCTGAAAGGGGTCTTAATTTTCCTTGAATTTGATCTAATTCAACATCTATCTCCTGAATACGATTAAAAGCAATATCATTTATTATATTAATACGTTCATTTATATCTTGTAATTTATTAGCATCAATCAGTTGTTCTTCTTGTTGTAATCCTATAGCAGCTTTAATTTCAGCAGAGATAATTGTATATAGGTTTTTAAATGTAGATTCATTATCAATTTTCAATGCTTGGAATTTATCCCACAATATTTTATTATCATTAATAATCTTTTTCTTAAATTCCCCATATTCTTTCTTAGACTCTTCTAATCTGGCCATAATTCCTTGATTTTCTTCCTTCATTTCATTATTTATTTCTTCAATTTTTGCTTTTAAAGAATTAGCTTCAACCATTGTCTCTTCTCTATATTTTTCTATCTTTTCATCAAATTTTACTTCTACTCTTCTAACACTATTATCTACCAAAGCTTTTAATTCATTAGAATTGATTTTCATTTCTGCTCTAAGATCTTCTTTTAATTCATTAGAATTTATTTTCATTTCAGCTCTAAGATCTTTTAATTCATTAGAGTTAGTTTTTAAACCAATTTCTAGTTTCTGGGAAAGTTCATCAGAATTTGCTTTCATCTCAGCTCTAAGATCTTTTAATTCTGCTCTAAAATTTTCCATAAATTCTCTTAAATCAAAATCACCACTAACTGACATTTCACTACTGTTGTCCATTATTATTAGAACTACAATATTATATACTCATAAAAAAAATATATAAGATATATATATATATATATATATATATATATATATATATATATATATATATATATATATATATATATATATATATATATATATATATATATATATTTCTATATAGTAATTATCACAGATCAAGGGCTCACCATTTCCAATCATTATTTCAACAAGCAATTATTCAACCAAGCAAAGTATAAGCCTTTTTAATTTTATAATACATAATAGCTATCTGACAATCTAAATCTTACTTATTTGAACTCATGTTTAAAAGTCATTTATAATGAAAAAAAAAATGAAACATTAATATGTTTGTTTTCAAACCCTAATTGATAATCAATGTAATAGATTATTTGTTATAACAATAATTAATTAATCAAACCCTTAAGTTTAATGTTATATATTTATGTTATATACTTATCTATTCCTCCAAAGATCCGATAGATACTGATTATCAAAAGATTGATTAGCACTTCACAACCTTGATGTAGATAAAAGAATTCAATCATTATTCCCAAAGCATACAATGTTTCATGAACACTTAGATGATTATCACATTTCATTCTATCCAATTTACTACAACCCATAATAATTTTCTGAAAACACTATTACACTACCCTGCTTATATTTAAGTCTTAGGGGCTATTACTTATAAAATATTTCCTTGCTCATCTTAAGGAGACTTAGAGGTAAATATCATACATATATCAAAATAATTATACCTTACTCTCTTTGGAGTTTTAAAGATAAAATCATGGCAGGACCACTGTTAACTGCTTCATGATAAATAATAATAATAATAAATATCAAAATTTGGGTTGAAGCAATGAATGAGATCAATCAATCACAAATGACATGAATGCATTACATCCCTAAGACAATGACAAAAAATTCCCCATCCAACATCAATACTTACAACAGAACTAACCAAACTCCAACAATCAAATATCCCATCCAACCTTCAAAATTATAGATTTTCTACAACATAAACTTTCCAAATATGGACAAAATTATTATGCCGTACTTTAACACCATCATTAAAAAATAATACAATAATATTAACCATCACCATCTAAACATAAGGCTAAAATATTTCCATTTATATAAAAAAAAAAATTAAACACACAAAAATACTTCTCTTTCTTTAAATTATACATTTCATATTATTATATATATATACTATACATTTCTCAGGTATGTGGGGTATTTCAAGCCCTAATTAGCTTATTTCAAGCCCTAGTTGTTGCGCCAAATGTAATGGAACGTATATGAGGCAGCCCACGATTGGGCAAGCCAAATGTAATGGAACGTACTTGCTGCATTCCATTTAAATTGAAGAAAGACAAAATTATCCCGGTTATATATAAATAAATTGTGAATTCAATTAATTTATAATGACTCTAGCATTAAAAGAAAAATAAGAATAATATATTACCGCTCTTTCAAATAAATTACAAAGACATTATTTATAAAACAAATAGTACATCCTTTATTTTATGTTATAGTTCAACTTTAAATAATATTGATGTTTTAAATATAAATATAAAGAATAACTATGTGTATATACTTGTAATAAGTATATATAGATTAAATATATAAAGACATATTTCTGCCTAATAATTATAATATAAATAATAGTAGTTCATATACAATATCAACTTATAAATTACATTTTAAGATTTTAAATTATTTAAATATTTATCCTAACATCTGTTATATGTCTAATATTATTATAAAACAAGATGATTAAATTGACTACTTATAAAACGTTATATTTTATAATGAAAAATAAAAGTAAATAAAAAAAAATATATCAATCTCAAAAATATATTTATATATTATTCATACATATATAAAATTATTAAATACCTTTTAAAGTTCATTTAGATAATTTTCCTTTCAAAAGTTAATTTATTCCATGAGTTCTTTTATCCGTTTACTTTTATTATTAGAATGCATTCTATCGAAAGGCGAAAAAATTATTATATTAAAGAAAATTGTTAATCCTTAGATATATGCATATTTTATCCATTTTAAAATTTCCTTTTTTTTAAAAAAAAAAAAAATAAATAAACAAATTAAAATGTTAAATCCAGCATGTCAATTCCAATTACTTCCAGATTATGATTAAATTGACGATTATACATTTAAGATAGCTATATCAAGTTTCAACTCCAGACGCGACAAAATTTATACATTGAATTTTTTTATTTAGTTGTTCCATTGAAAATTGCCTTGGAATAAATGAAAGCGATGATGCAGCCTCCTGGCTGCGATTCTTGATTAACCTGCCATAATTTATGTATTTACCATAAGATATATATATATATTATTTCAGTATTTTGAAGAATAGTAAATTTTATAAAAATAGAGTGTAACAAAATTTTATCCTTCAGTTGTTTGTTCTATATCTATTCCAATAATAATATATAATAATAATAATGGCTTCCTTATTGTTGTTGCTGTTGTTCCATGCGCCAGCAGATGCTATTTTAAAACTCATGTTATATATGTTCTCTTTTTAAAACAATTAACATTAAAATAAAAATAAAATATCAAGTATATATATAAAAAATATTAAATTGAAAATTTGACATCTTTAAAAATATACATAAATAATTATTTATTGCATTTAATAATCATTATAAATAAAATAATTTTTTTATAATCTATAATTTATATGTCCTTATTTATTTCAATAATTAAATGTTTATAACGATGTACTATCAATATATATAAATAAAATAATAACTTCAAATAATAACTATATTTAATAAACATAAAAGAAAAATTTAAATATTTCATATGTAAACATCAACTTAAAGAGATTTTTTTTTAATAACAAATGACAATTTAAAAAAATATAATATCGACTTATCGATATTTACAATATATATATATATATATACACACACAAGCCTGGTCAATGAATATTGGGTTATTTAAAATATAAGCTCTAAGCATAGGTGGATTATCTATGTTTTTAAAAGATTGAGAGAAGAATGCATGTTATTGTATATATATATATATCACATATGTTAACAGTAGTCTTTTTCACAATATTTCCCACATATTATTAATTATTGCACACACACCACACACACACACACATTACAGTCACATAATGGTATATTCTAAAATTCAAGATTCATGGGTAACCATTCAATTTTATCACTCCGGTTTTTGAACATCATGTGAAATTCAGCAACGAGCCATGCAATTATTTTTATACTATTACTACTATCACTACTACTATTAATAATAATTAATATGAGTAGATATAGGTAAATTAAAAATACTTTATCTGCATTATAAAATATATAAAGCACAGTATTTTGTGTACAAATGCGCATGCATTGCTATGCACAACATTTCTTTATATAAAATAAACTTCTGGACATAAAAACACACCATATTTTAATCATATATATATATAAACACCTACATGTATATTCACATTGTTTTCTTCCAGTATTTAAATAAATGTCATTTTAATGAAAGTGTAGACATGTTTTTAAATTTCACTACTTGAAAAAAGAAATGGCTTTGGGATTTGGAATATTAAATTAAAGGTTTGTTTTGTAAAATTTGAATCCTGTTTATAAAGAAAATAATTCAATACCGTCTTTCTTCTCAAATATTTCTGAAACATATTAGAATCTTGATTTCCACAAGATTAGAATGAATATAAGTTTTGGTTTTTACTTTTTTTATTTTTCTTTGGCTCACAGACTAGGAAAATGAATTTAATGCAAAATACATGTATTTTTTTTTTTAGCCCTATATAATATTAACTTTTTTTTTGAAGTTATTAAATATAAAATGTAACTATTATTTAACTATTGTGTAAGACCTTATATCTGTGTATCTTTTTAATCAAAAAATATATGAAAATAATTTCGATTAGTTAATGAAACTTTAAATAAAAACCATTTATATATACACTATATGCCTTAAAAATAATACCTAAATCGCCATTTGTTATATATAATTAATGTTATCAATTGTTATTGTTCTACAATCATGTTACCTATTTCATAAACTACTTAATTTAATTTAAAAATAACAAACATGCGATCGTATAAACATATATATAATATTTTAAATGCATCACAACTATATTATTTAAACCACATTCATCCTTAAATAAAAAAAAAGCATGAATTTTGCAGCCCATTCAAAAGAAATCATATATATATATATATATAACGTTAAATATAATGACTTTTTTTAAAGAATAAATGCTATTACAATAAATCATAAACACTTTCATTTTAATATATATGTTGATACGAAGATTTTCACAGGTTGCATATATAAAAGACATAATTTGCGGGTTCATCCATGTTTAAAAAATGAAATATTAATATACCGACGTTTCGACTTGATCACATTGATCACACAAAATCATTTACTGTGTGATAAAAGACAGAAAGCCGGTTGTAGGGACGCTACAATAACTGATTTGAAAAAAAAACAAAAACGTAAAAACTCCACCAATAGCAAAAATGTTAATTTAAGAATGTTTTTTAAAAAAAATATTTCCAAATAGGAGGAAGTTTGCATGTATCAGCTTGCTTATTGATACAATCTGGGCTTTTAAGTATCTCAATAACTTCTCTGATTTTACACTGGTAGAGATTATCACATCTGGATATGATCCTGGTACTAGAAAAAAACAATTTTATGACCTGAACCAATAGTATGGAGTGAGAGTGTTGATGATGATGAGTGTTGTTTAACTGTATTAGCATGCTTATCTCTCCTAACACTGATGTGATGATTACTCATACTTATGTAAGAAGCTTTACAATTTTCACATGAGATTTGATAAACACCATGAGATTCAAAAGGGAGTGAATCCTTAGGCTTAGTTGTTATATTGCTAATCTTTTGATGAGTAGAAAACACTGTATTTATATTATAGCATTTTAATATATGTCCAATACTGTCAGTAGTTTCTTTTACATATGGAACACAAATCGTTATAGGTGATTTATCATATTTTTGTTTCATATTTTGTCCATTTTGAGCTTGAAATAAAGCTTTTTTTAATAAATTTATAATTATAACTATTTGCTAATAAAACACTATTAATATGATTTAATTCTTTTTTCAGATGTGACTTATCTGAAAGGTTAATTTCTCTATTTAAAACAGTTTTGGCTAGACAAACTATCTTAGTTGGGTGATGATGAGAATCAGACTCTTTCTCCATTGTAAATTTAATATGAGGATGCTTATTATTTAAATGTGAGAAAAAATCATTTATATTTTTTTAGGTTGCCATATGACAAAAGTGTCAACTATGTATCTCATCCAAATGAAAGGTTTTAAAGATGATGATTCTAAAGCACGAGTTTCTATATTTTCAATGAATAAATCAGCTATAACTCCTGAGATGGATGAGCCCATAGGAGTAAAAAAACTTATCTATAATGCTTCCATTGTATACAAAATATGTGTTCAAGAGACAATGTTTAATCAAAGCAATGATCTAGTTTGGTAAATTGCAGCATTGTGAAATTACATTTAAAGCTTCATCAATTGGAATGTTTGTAAACAAAGACACATCAAAACTGACCAGAATGTCATTAGCATTAATTTAAAAAAAATTTAAAACAGAAATAAAGTAAAAAGAGTTTTTAATATATGATTTAATAGATGGGATTGTAGGTTTAATGAATTCAAATAAATATCTAGCTAAAATATGAGTTGGATATCCTATTGTGCTTACTATTGGACAAAGGGGGGTATCTGGTTTGTGAATTTTTGGGATTCCATAAAATTTTGGACAGACACATGATTTTTCATAAAGGATTATTTTATTTTTTATCTCTGTTTCAATAGGTGATTTATTAATAATGGCTTTTGTTGTTTTATCCCAATAAGTAGTATGATCTCTTTTTGATGGTTTATAAGTTTTATCATTAAGCAAATCTAAAATTTTATTATGGTACATGGCCCATCTGTTGAACATAAATAACAAGTGATAGCAAGTTACGTGAATAACTTGTTTTTGTTTTTCATATATATACATATATATTATATATTAATTATATATATATATATATATATATATATATTAACTGCAACACTAAATCTATTGAAAGCCCACAAATAGTGGATAGTAGAATTACCATTAGATATTAAAGTTGTTTGAAAAAAAACAATAAAAAGTGCCTAATCTAAAATATATTCTGTTGTTTTGTAGGATAAAATTTTATTTCACTGAAGACTAAGTGCAATTTTAGTAGCAAATGGGTTTTTTCCTTAGTCTTAGGATTCAGTCATCATGAACGTCTCATAACTGAGTCATTCTGACTGCATTTTAACATGATAAATTATTTTTTTCTAAAAAACCTATAATAATGGGTTTGTATCTATGTACAAATAAATTTCCATCCTATAATTATAGACACAGTCACAAACTCCTGAGAACTAAAAAACAATGGCAGGAAAAAGATTAGTAGAAAAGATTTTTTCACTGTGACATTTTCTTGAGATTTTGCAAACAAAAAGATTTATGTTGAAACTACATTAGGGTCTGAAGTTTTAGTTTAGAAAAGATTATATATTTAGATTGTTTTATATATATAAAACTCACTGTTTACCATGAAAATATAGCAATATATGGAAGTGGTAGTAAGAACTGCTTTTATCAAGCAATGTGGATACGTTTTCTTGATTATTTGTAATATTTATGAAAGTAAATAAACAAGTGTAATACAGTAGGGTTAATAGTTTAAAATGATAGGCAATTATTGTCAGCATAATTTTATTTTAAATAAAGGTACATAAAATATATTAACATTAGTTCATGTAATGTTTTTAAAAGCAGATATAGAAGATGCCATTGTAACTGAAACTGTCATAATTTAATATTGGTGAAGCTGATCTTAGTGAAATAACTTCAAGAGTAAAGAAAGTCCAGAAAAAAAATAGATCGCTACATATTTTTGAAGGAGAACAATTAGTGAAAGGATACTGTATGCTGTAATTTTTCTGTAAAGTCTAATTTAGTATCTTCTATTCTTAAAAATCTTTTATGCATTAACATAAACTCTAATGCAATTAATATTTAATTGTGCAGTAATATAACTCATTTTCCTAGTGCATATACTCCAACATCAAATTGAGAGAATTCAGAGAAGAAAAGATTTGATATTTTTTTTAATATCCAAATTTTATTACAATTAAAAAATTTTATTTATGCAAATTATAATCTGACCCAAAATTTTTAAACATTTTCAAAAGCTGTAGTCAAATTTAAGGTTTAAAATAGTACTGATGATCAAATTTACATATTTTTTTTGTACTGAAATTTGATATGACACATGTGTCACAGTCATATTTTTAGGTAAAAAATCTATGTAAAGATACTTATATGCTTCCATTCTTAAAACAACAGCATCTAATATACTGTATTATAATTAAGAGTTCTGTATTGAAAAGAAAATCGTATTAAATAAGCACATACAAATATAAATTGTTTGACAGATTTGGACTAATATTCTTCAATGTTAAAATGATAATTGCATTAAACTTAGTTCATATTCCAGTCGTAAGTCATAAGAAACTTGAAAAATTTTCCAGATGCATCTATTATTCAAGCTAAGCTTTAACAGATAATAAATTCTAAAATTAAAATTTAAACTTTCAGAATTCTTATATTATTGTGACAAAGAATTTTATTAAGGAATTTATTATCATCATCATCATCATCATTATCAACCATTATCAGTCCACTGCGGTGAAGTCTCTCCAGTTTATCCTCTTCTGTCTTTGCTTCTCTTCTCCACATCACCCCTACCACTTTCTATTTCATCTATCCTCTCCTGTGGTCTTTTCTGGGTCTTTTACAATCTTTTGGAATCCGTTTAAATTTCATTGTCCTCTATTATCTCTCTTCTGCATGTGTCCGCCCAACCCCTTCTCTTTTAATTTTTTCAATGGGTCAGTAACACCTGTTTGTTCTCTTACCCATACTTGCGTTTACATCTCTTCTTGTTACTCCCAATATACTCTCTCCTACTTCTTTGAGTGTCTGAAGTCTCTGTATTGCTCTTCTATTAAGTGTCCAAGTCTCGTCCATAAGTAAGAACTGGAAAACACTCTGTTAAACCTTCTTTTCAAACACATAGGCTATTTCCTTTTAGTATCAAGTTATTTCTCCAAAAGCACCCAAACAAGTTTAATTCTATGATTAATTTCCTCCATTATGTTTCCATCTGTATTAATATTCTGACCAAGGTTTTGTAACTTTACTTCTTTTAATTCATCATAATCAATCTTTATTTTCATATTTTGAGCAAATCAATTAAACTTACTTTGTCTTTTTAACTTTAGCTTTAGTCCTACTTTCTACTTTCATCTGATATTCCTGCAACATATCCTGCAGCTCTGAAGCTTATTTGAAAAACAACTACATCATCTGTGAAATCTAAATGACTTAAATAATCACCATTTATTTCACTCCTTTAGTTTCCCATTTTATCAAATCTCTTCCCTCTTAAAGAGTTTTGGAGATATGGAGTCCCTTGTCTTACCCTTTCTCAATGTTGACTCTCCCAGTCTCATTATGTAATCTAATTGTTGCTGTTGCTTTTTATAAATATTCTTTAAAATATGACAATATCCTGGATCTATACCTTGTTGATCCAATGCTTTAATCACTGAAGAAATGTTTTAGAATCAAATCTTTTCATAATCTACAAATCCAAAACATAATGACAACTCCTATTCTTTGTCCTTTCTATAACTTCTCTCAACACCTGGATATGATCTATTGTACTAAAACCACTTTTAAATCCAGTTGTTCTCTTGGTTGGTGGAAATCCAATTCTCTGTAGACGAGTTGTAATTATCTTGGTAAAAATTTTATATAATGATAAAAGGTGATAGGTCTGTATTTCTAATATCTTCTTTATTTTTTTAAATATTAATATTATTACTGATTCTTATATGTATTTTATATTTAGAATTTGGTATATAATTTGTAAAAATTTCTATTTCTTCATGTTTTTTAATATATAATTATAATTCATTATTATGACTTTCTTTTTATACTTTAATTGATGTCTTATTTTTTTAAAATTTGATTGAAGATGTAATAGATATAGGAGGTATTGTTTTTATTACTATATAATTTTGTAAAATTTCTACAATTTATGATTCTCTCTCTTTTATATAATTCACTTTTTTCTTATTGAGTATAAATTTCCTACAATAAAAATGTTGTTTTATTCTTAAGATTTTATTTTTTTAAGTTTCTTGCTATTTAGTTATATTTTTATATATTTTCAATTCTTTTGCCATTTTAAAATTGAGATATTCATTTTTTTAATGATATTTTTGTACATCTTCTATTCTTCTTTTCTTCATAAATTCTCTAGTTAGTAGAAATTTTATTGGTCAATTGTGTTTTTTCTACCAGTTATCTTTGTTGAGTTTTTAAAAGTTATAGTTATTTTCATATTATTTCTTCAAATTGATTGTTAAAATTATATATTGAAAGATTTTTAAGTTCTATTTTAAATTTTAGAATGTTTGAAGATTAGAATATAATGTAAATATTGTTTTTCTTAATAATTTTTGTCTCTCTAGTTTTACTTAAGTATCTTACTTTACTAATGATGATACTTTGTGTTAATTTATTAAAATTAATTTGAAATATGTATTTTGTTAGTCAAAATATAATCATTTCTTCTTACCTTCATTTGTGTTCCATGTCCATTTCTTTAATTTTTCTCAAAAAATATAATATAAATTTTTTTTTTCTGCAAATCCAAATCTATATCCTCTCTCATTTCTATTACTAAAAATTACCACTTTATCTTTATTTGTTTACAATTCTAGATTAAATCTCCAAAATTTTAAAATGTTGTTTTCTTATAAAACTTTTGTATATATAAAATATTCTACTACTTCTCCTATGAGAACTTGTTGGGGCATAAACCTGAATTATCTGCATTTGGTATTAATATTAAGTTTATAACTGATCTTGCCACTCTGTCCATACACCATAATCTCACAATATTGTTCTTCCCTTTTTATTTATAATGAATCCTACTCCACTTTATTTAATATTTGTGTTTATAATAGAGTATATGTCCCTTTTAAATAATTGTCTCTTCCCTTTTCTTCTAACTTCAATATAATGTCCATTTATATAAAAATTCTTTTCTAATTCTTTAATCTTCCTTCCTTGAAATGATTGCAGTTGTAAGTACTAAATAAAAAGTCTCATAAATAGCTGGGTCTACAATAGGGATTCTTAACCCTCTGCCTTCAGCCCCAACGCTGCCTTGATTGTCACTTTAACCTCCTGGGAATAAGGAATGTTTATTTTTGTCTGTATAATTGTTATATGTATTGGAAAATATTTATCATTTACATAAATATTCATTCTGCCTTATCCCACTGAAAGAAAAATGGTGTTTTTGATCTTAAACTAGAGGTAAAAGCAATAAATTCACAACTGGCTAATTGTTGGTGAGAATATGTTCGTATATATATGAATAATCACATATAATAAAGCTGAATGAAAGAAGTATGGAGTGGAATTAGAATTTGCCCTGCTCGATTCCTTTAAGGCCTAAGAGAGATAAAGGGTGTCCTTCAGTTAATAAAACTCCTTTCTGCAACCAAGGAATTTATTATAGATTTGAATAAATATTTTTTGCTAAACATTAGAATAAATGTATCTTTGGAAATGTCTGTATCATTAGTGATTTGCTCAAAAAGGGAAATAAATTGCATATGAAGATTTATAACTAATGTAAAGAATTAAAAGAAAAAGTTCAACTACAAACAAGAAGATTTAAAATAACTTGTTGATTAAACCCATATGGAGAAATAAAGATTCATCGTCTGTGTTCACTCTAGATTTCTTTTGATGCATTGAAAATAGTGTATTAATAAAAAAAAAACAATATCATAGTCTTATTATGATGACAATGATATTGCAAACAAGTGGAAAAAAATATTTTGATCATAAAATAATGATAGAATTATTGAAATCATGATATATTGATTAAATCTATATGGATTTGTATAAAATTTGAAGCTAAATTAAGTTAAAATAATTCTTTATAACATTAAAAAGGATGAATTGGTCCTAATGATATACACATTTTTAAAATATAAAATGGTTAGTTAACTTGAAAAATACTGGAAATTATTTAGGTTATGTGGACTCATAATGGCTTGCCACGTAATCTTAAAAATGCATTTTTTGTTCTAATTTTTATAAATTAGGCAAACCAACAAAACTGTCATTGTGAAATATTAGATTTTGTTCTGTAAGTTACTTCCACCATAAAATAATATTTATGAGATTTGTAGTTGTTTTAGAAAACCAAACAGCAGTATGGATTTGATTTTGGTTCCCAAGTCAATACAAAAATGTATTAAGATTGAAGAATAGTTCAGACAATATTTATAAGCTACTAAAACATTACACGTACACCTATTTTTATGCTTCATAATGTTAAAACAGTAGCAACTTTCTCCATACAATAGTATCATTTAGTGCAAGCCACAGAAATCTATGAATTCTAGAAGTTTTGTGCATCAAAATTTTTACCTAATACCTGCTCATCTCTGGAGATATTGCACAAGTACATATTAGATAGGAATTTTGTTGCACAAATCTTCTACCATCCATTGAATTTTATGGCTTACACTAGACAACATATTGTATAGAGAAAAATGATACAGTTTTACAGATTGTGTAAGCATAAAAAATGGTGATCATGTGATGTTTTAGTGGTTTAATATTAATCCTAGACAAAGTATATTGATCACTATAATTATTAAAAAATCAAAGGCATCAAATACATAGTCAACTGGGTTCAGATCTGTATGACTATACAAGTAAAATAGCTTGGATTGAAAACATTATTGTGTTTTCAGTTTGGGAGTATAGCTTTATCATTAAGTAAAAAAAAATAAAAATGGCTGTTGGAGGAATGCATTAGATCCAAAAGTGTAGGTGAATTACTCTCAGATTCAAAATTTTTCACTGATGAAATTGATAAGCTAAAAACTAGTCTGGAGATATTGGATAAGTAGGCACTAGAGAGGGATTTTGATGCACAAACTTTCTAGCATCTATTTATTACTATGGGTTACACTTGTTGGCACTATTGTATGGAAAAAGTGGCTATTGTTGTGCAATACTTTTTAATTGTATAATAAAGACATTTGACTCTGTCAGCCAAAATAAATCATGATATTGTTTGGAATTAGTTTATTATTCATCCAAGCTTACTATATTATACAATTTTTGTATGATGGAATGTGAGAATTACTCTTAATAAATTTTGAACCAAAACAGAATTTAAACATCTATTTGTGATAACACAAACTTTGCTTTCAATTTTTATTACTGAAGTTTTTGGAATGATTTATAAAGGCTTCATGAAACACATATCAAAATGTTATATAAATTTAATAGTGAAATTTTTAATTTTAGTCTATAAAATGAAATGAAAACTTGATTTTTTTAGCTTATGTATTTATTTCATGCTGATGTTCTTGCTATTCTTGCTTGATACTTTAAAAGAAAAATCTAAATAATGAACATAATATTTTGAATGCAACCTTATATGCATTTATGTATTATTATAAATTTTATTTTGTGAAGAGTATTTATTGGTTTTTGATATTAAATTAATATTTTAATTTGCGAAGTGCAGATAGTTGAAAATTGAAATAAATTGAGATACTGCCAGATCTCTTTGCACTCGTTATAATACTTATCTGACAGCCAATCAGATGCTTAGATATATAAAAAGAAAAGTAGAGAAAAGGGTGTGGCTGTCCCCTTCTCATGAAATCTTTGTCATGTGTTTAGGTTTGGTTGTCATTTGGACAGCTATCATGACATCTGATTTGCTGTGAAATAAGTATTATAACGAGTGCAAAGAGATTTGGCAGTATTTCAATTTATTTCAATTTTCTACTATCTGGATTTCACAAATTAAAATATTATTTACATACTTTACTGCTTGTTATGTATTCTAAAAACTACTATGTAGTAAATCATAGGATATCGTGTTGTACGATTATGATTTAGGTCCAGTGAGTTATTTGTGAAGATATTTAAAGCTTCAAACTTTCAAACCTAAATACTTATGACTGGCTTAGATATATAGAAAGAAAAGAAGAGAAAAGGGTGTGGCCACCCTTTTTTCATAAAATCTTTGTTTAGGTTTGGTTGTCATTTGGACAGCTATCATGATATCTGATTGGTTGTCAGATAAGTATTATAATGAGTGCAAAGAGATTTGGCAGTATCTCAATTTATATTAAATTAAATAAAAAAACACATACAGTAGTATTTATTGTAAATTTGCTATTGTTATGTTTTTTTTTTTAAAAAAAAAACTGATCAATATTCTAATTTTAAATTTAAACAATAGCTTGTATTTCACACATTTGTAAATCCATTGTTAAAGGAAACAGTTGATTTGTTGATTTTACTGGGGATAGAAACTAGTCATTCTTTTGTATTTTACTTAAGCTGCTACCAACTAAAGAAATGGCAGGCTGAGGAAGATGAATTTGTAATCTGGAAGATAGCTTCACATCAGCTGTCATTTGCTATTTCATATAGGCACTTCAAAATCAAGGACAACAAAGATTAAAATGTCAAATGTCAGCAAATAATCTCATTTTATATTCATCAAAGACCAAATTGCCTCCATATTTTACAGCATCAACTGGGATTCAGTATTCTGTTATGCCTTGATAATTATTGAAAAATAAAAGATTGAAAGTGAAAAATCTATTTAAAAACTTTACTTTCTTTTGTTCAAAGATAAGTAAGAAATTACACAGGCATATAATATTTTATTAGTGTGTTTAAAAAAAAGATTAAATTTGTGATTTGATTATAAATTTATATATATATTCTTTCTTTATGACATTAATAAAGAAAACAATCTCATTAGGTAATTTGAATTTTATTATTATTATTATTATTTTAAAAATTACAATTATATAGAATTTGATTGAGCTGGTTAATTTATATAGGTGTGCATTTAATATTTCAATAAAGATGGGGGGGGGCATCATAAATATCTGTTTATGTGTAGAATACTAATTTTTTTTTTGCAAAGAGTTTCAGAGATCGATTAAATTAATTTATTTTGTTTATTTTTAAGATTTAAATAACAATAAGAAATGTAGCTTAAGTGATATATTAATAGTTTGGATTATAGGGTAAATATTTTAGCTTAAAACATGCAAGTTGCTTATGTTGAACAATAAATATAAATATTTTTTTATTTTGTTTGTATATATATATATAATTCTTCGAAAACAATACAATAATTAATACAAGACATTTATTTTTTATATAGCGCGATGTTTTTTATAATCTATAATATTAATAAGCCAATAAGCTAATACACATGTGCTTTGCAGATGTCACTATATAAATGAATACTCCCACTTTTTCAAACACAAGATAAAGTCTTTAAGAAAATATAGAATGAAACCACCTATATTTTCGACCCAACCGTATATGTATGGGCAAATCTGAAGTGTTTGAAACGAAGAGCATGAAGTTATTAATTGATCACTTTAAATTACTTTTTTACTACATAAATGAATGACGCCAATGAAATTTCTAGAATTTATGATACGTCATTCTTATAATTAAACAAGACATTTATTTTTTATATAGCGCGACATCTACAAAAGCGCATGTGTATTAGCTTATTGGCTTATTGATATTATAGATTATAAAAAACATCGTGCTATATAAAAAATAAATGATGAAGTTTGCTTTCGCTTTTGGTTTTTGAATTTAATGGCAGTTGAGGCAGGTTAAAAAGTAACCGAAAGTACTTCTGCGGATTAAAAATATTATTTCCATTATAATTACAATATTGTTTTTTAATTAACGGATATTTTATATATATGTTAATTGATTACTCTTGTTTTGTAAAACTTTTTTATTTAAATGGTATGCTATATTCAAGCACATGTTCTATTACCGTTCTATTTCTCTCAAAAAGACTTTCCATTTACTATTATTATTAGTGTATTTATTTATAATTTTTATTACTGGATTGCACTAGAATGTTGTTCTCATACTGATGCAACTGAAGAATCAGTGTATTGTAAAAACTTGTTCTGTTCTCAGACAGTACAGCTTTGAATGATAGCATTTGAAACGAATCTATTTTAATTTTTTAGTTATGAAATTGTTAAGAGAAACCTTTCTATTTTATTGGTACGTTCTTAGTTTAAAATGTCTTTGTTTTATCTGTTCCTCTCTAAATGTAAGTTGAAATTATAAAATTGATAAATTGAAATCAGAATAGTCACTATTTTATATGTAAATCGTTTAAAATAATCTTTAAAATTTCTCACAAATAGTAATGTCAAATGTATATTTACAATATATGTAATACATGAATATAGATATATATTTGTGTGAGTGTATGCAAATGTATGGCTTCATGTTGCGTTAATAAACATATTTTTAAAGTTTCTTAGCAATAAAATTAAACTTCATAAGAATAATGATAAAGTTCATAAGAATAACCATTTGATTCTATTTCTTTAATTAATAGCTATTTAAGAATAAAAATACTACTATTATTATTTTGAATATATGTTTTAATAGTTTTTAATAATTGTCTGTTATATTTGACGATAGTGAAAATAAATTTTAAAAATCTATCTAAAAAAGAAAAGAAGGTAAACAAAATAAAATGATTTATTACATTTATATTTCAGTCCTAAGACAATTAAAATATCAAAAATATATTACTTACCAATGAAAAACATGTTTGAAAACAATTATTTTTTTGTAATATATACATAATTAACCTCTGCATTTAAATCTTTTGAGACCAACGGATCGACATTATCTCTCGTGAATATTCCTTTATTTGATCTTTCTTAGAATTAGAACGTTTCCTGAAATAATTAATATTTTTTTTTAAAAAGTTAATAGGAATACAAAGGTGAGAGTAGAATATTATTCAGTTACAAACATTATTACAGTAATAAATTATTTATATAACCATCTATGGAATCAAAAAACAATTATTAAAGATAATATTAAATGTTTATTCTATATACTTAAGCTATAATAAAAATATTAATAGTATTTATTGCATTTCTCATAAGAATATTTATTAAATAAAACCAATATGGATACTAAAACATCCGATATATATATGGAGGCAGGAATGTGTAGTACAAAATTATTTGATTTGTACTAAATGAATTTTCCTCTGAACAAAATAATTTATGATTCTCTATATCAAAAAGAAAAAATAAGAAGAATAAAACCAGATAAACATTTAAAATATATATACAAAAAAAGAGGAAATGATTACCATTTGGATAGATATGTAAGAGGAATGTATTTTTTGTTGTTATTGTTATATTTTTTAATATTGGTAATATTTCCTTGATTAAAAATCAAATCGTTTTTTGAAATCATGCTTTAAAAGATACTCTTAAAATGTATTTTATATTTTCTTTTCTTGATAAGATTTGAAATAATTAAATTTATTTATAGATTGAAAAAAAAGTAATTTAACTTTAATTTATTTTTTTATTTATGACATATAAAGAAGTATAGTTAAATTAGTGTAAATAAATATAATTGAAGAATATTTAATGAAGATCTGAAGGATTGGAATTTTTAAAATAATGCATATATATTTAAATTAAATACAGATATCCATTATACATCAATTAATGTAATAATAATAAAAAAATGAAGCATTAATGATGGTAAGGAATACAAAAATACCCATTATAAAAACCAAAAGTATTTTCAGTAACCTGGTAAACATTTGCTAGTTGGAACGTTATTCTAATAACTGAAAAACTTCAGCATTTTACAATGATTATTACTATTTATTATCATTTTAATGCTTTAATATGTATAGATATATGTGGGTGAAGAGATTTGATTAAAAATGATAATAAAGCTAGTCTATTGGTACTTAATTTTTTAAATATATGCAAAGAATATTGAGAATTTTCTATAAAAGTCCATGCATGTATATATTTAGTTACTGTTTTTTTTTTATTATTTTGGATTTAATTCTCTTAGAAAAGAGAATTTCTCTACTGATTATTTTATTTGTTCATCTAAATAATTTCACTTATCAGAAGTATTATTTATATAATACAGATAGCATATATAACAATGGAAAACTATATAAAATAATAACAATAGAAACAAAAAGTGTAAAAACTAAAATACCGCTATAATGTATGCATGTACGCACATGTATAAACTCTGTCTGATGAATCAATGATGGTGCATTGAGCACCCAAGAACTTTGCTAAGAAAGTTCATTATCTAAGAATTATACCACTTATTAGGCAGTAATTACATGCCAATGATCAATTACTAAACTAAAAAATCGATGCCAAGTGTTCACAATCATAATGTTATTCATCCAGAACAATATTCATCGGTATTTAGATCATTGCCAGATACACTGTCATCATTAATTTACATATCTTGATTACTTAAAATATGATTTTGATGAAGTAATCAAGATTAACTAGTTATATTTCTCTAGAATTAATCACTTTTACTTATTCATACAGACTCACCATAAAAATAATATTGCTTTCACAAATCAAATTTATTTGTTGTTGAGATAAGAATGATTGTATATCTTCAGATACTATTTTTTTCTGGGTTAAAAAACTGAAATTTATCTGTTACCTATTGCACCATTGATCTATTATAGTAAGTTATTAACGATTTAGTATAAGTTGGGAGTACTTGCAAAATTAATATTAGGACATGCAAATCATTTTCAAATATTAACAGGTTTTGAAGATGTTTTATATTTAAATATAATAAATAGGAAGATAATGAATATAATATTAAGAACTGCAACAAAGATAGCTAGAACAAGAAGCAGCAATATACCAGTAAATTTTCTAATGAGACAAAACAGTAGGTAAATAAACAAGGATTATGAAAATATACAGAAATGACTCATTAAGGAGTATTAAATATCTAAAGTTTTGTAAAATAGTATAAATAGAATTAATAATGATTTAATAAATCATAACTTGAATTAGCATGAAAAGAAGGGAATAGAACTCTTTAAAACGTAAAATAACAACTTGGAGTTGGTAGAAAACTTTTTTCTGCACTAACAAGAAAAAGATGAAATTATTATTAAATAGAGAGATGATATCATGAAATGTGATACCAATAAAGAATAAGAAAGCAACATATTTCCTACAATTACTATATTTTATGAATAAACCCAGAATTTTAAATGAAGAAGTGAGATATGCATTGAAATCTATGAAGAAAAAAAATCTCCGGATAATGATGGATTTATTATTGATATCTTTAAACAACAGACAAAAAAATTTAAAAAAAATGTTGGTAAAGTTATAAACCAAATGTCTAAATGATAAAGATGCACCAGATGAATAAGAAAATGCAGTAGTAATATTGATTTCTAAAAATATGATAAAGAAGATATTAAATATTATAGATCTGTCAAATATTTTATCAGTTCTATAAAAAATTTTATTAAGACAATTACCACTGAACTTTGGATTTTAAAGAAATTCTAAGACAATGTCTCACATGCAAGTATTGAAAAAATATATTGAAAAAACAATGAATATGAATTGTCATTATGCTTCACATTTAAAGATTATAAATTTGATTGTATAAGAATATTAACAGTAATTAAAATGTTGGTTCATCAAGATATAGACAGGATATTGTCACATTCTGAAGAATATTTATTATAATGCAGCAACAACAATTAGATTACATGGTGATGCTAGGAAAATATAACATTGAGAAACTTTATGATAGGGTGAATTCTATTTTAGAAAAATCATTTTGTAGATTAAAATAGGAAGTTAAGAGATTATAAGTAAACAAAGTTTATTTATATCATATAGATTTTGAAAATTATGTGATTGCTTTTGCAAATCATATTTCAGAGTTTTAGGACATTTTACAATCATTATCAAGTGAAAGTAAGAAGTAAGACTAAAGACAAATGCTAAAAAGCCCTAAATAATGTTTAATTGACTTTCTCAAGAAAATAAAAAAAATTGATAATGATAAATTAAAAGAAGTTTACTAATGGAAGCATAATGGATGAAAATAAAATCAATGACATAAAGGTAGATGGAGTGCCTTTGATAGAAATGTCTTAATATTAAAAGAAAATATGCCTATGTGTTTGAAAGCATTGATTTTTAATAAATGTGTTTTACCAGTTTTTACTTATGCATATGATATTTGGATACTTAATAGAAGAACAAAATAGGACTTCAGACCATTCAATGAAGTATCGAAAAGTGCATGTTAGGATCAAACAAGGAGGAGAGAATGAACAGGTTTTATTGATATGTTTAAAATAATTATATCTCAAGTGAAGTTGGCTGGATATATTATTAGAAGAGAAGGCAATAGACAAAGAGCTAAAGTTTTAAGCTGGATCACAAGAGATTGCAAAGACTTAGGAAGAGATCACATGAGAGATGAATAGATGAAATAAAAAAGTTTGTTGTGGTATTTAGAAAAGAGAGTTTAAGGTCAGAAAAAAATGAATAAAACCTGAATAGACTTTCATCCTATAGTGGCAGTGGATCAATAATGGTTAAAAAATGATGATATATAAAAATATTGCATTCTTTCTTTATTTGAATGTTAAATTGAAATTAATGGTAATTTTATTTATTGCAATGGTAAATAGGTGTAATCAAATATCAAATTAATGAACAAGTTTATGATTTTTTAATATATATATATATATATATATAATTTAATAATAATTTTTATATATTTATAGTATAATGAACATATTTCAAGTTAGATTAAATGTTAATTATAGATAAGGTATATGTTTAATGATTTATTTTCAGTAAATAGTGCACATCTCCTTTTTGTCAGTCAGACAAAATGTTTATCAGTATTACTACATTCCAGAGTTTAAATAATAAATAAAAAATATATAATTATACTATTATATGCATTTAACATTTTATGTTTTTTAGGTTTCAATCATTTTAAGAAAAGTAAAAAATGATGCCTACTGTCTGTATAAATAGCTTATCTCAAATCTATATTATTATACAAGAAAATAGTTTTAGGTTAAAGATATTAAAGATTTTGAATTTCATAATATCATCATGATAATTTCAAAAAGAATAGATATAGTTGCTTTATATAACTGTAATTACTCAGAATGAGTTTCAAACTCTTTATAAAAGTATATATATATATATATATGTGTGTGTGTGTGTGTGTGTGTGCAAGTAAAAAGAAGTCATGTGATGTTCATAGGTGTAATGCGATAAAATTATAGAGTTTTCATTTACTAACTAAATCAACTATATACGAATATATACATATATAATTTAATAGCCTCATAAGATCAATAAAAGGAGATATTCTTACTTTACTTATGTCTTAAAAGTGAATGCAGGTTTGGAAAACTTGATTTTCCCCCCAGATTCTAGTCATTTTTTTAAAAAAAATTAATTCATGTAGCATGTTGTATTCAAATAACCTAACCATTCAATACTAAGTGATGAATAGATAAATAGCTAGTACTAGTTACACAATTAAATAAAGATGAAAACATTTAAACCAATCAGAAAGCATAATATGTAATTTTTATTTTTTTATGTTTCTATAAGAGGCTTTATGAAAGCCCTTTAAGTAGTAATAAGTTTTTTTAAAAAAATAGTTTTACGTAATTTTTGCTTAGAAGAAATGGAAAAAAAGTTTTTTTTTATTGAAATGAAAAATATATTGTTCGTTTCAAATTCTCAAACTTAAAACCAAAATAACAACTGATTGTACTTATTAAAAGTACATTTTGGATGTAATTTGGGTATTTTATAAGCTGTTTAGTCAGCTTTTGTTTAAGAAACTAAGATTGTTCAGGTGTAGTTTGAAAATAAAATCTATCTGAGAGCTTTTTCTTTTATGGCAATATATATAAATTCATGTTAAATTTAAAATAATATTCACACTCTCACTAATGCAATGAATTAAAAAAAATCACATCTTATTGGCTTTAGTTCACTTGCACTCAATATTCACTGTGAAATAGCATATAATCAAGTAAAATTTATACTTTGGTTATAAACTATAATTCAACAGGTTTTTATTTAAATTTTACATATATCATACTTATATTTAGTTAATGATGAAAATTGTTTATAAGTCAAGTAGAAGTTGAATTAATTTTATTTTGGTAATTAATATATCATTAAAGTTACCATGGTAAAAAAAGAATGTACATCTATATATAAATTAGCATCATATAGACATATATATATATATATATATATATATATATATATATATATATATATATATATATAAACCAGGCTCTTCACAAACCTGGAGCTTAATTGTAAGTATAGGGGATTTGAACTCAGAGAATTTATATATATATATATACATTAGTTACAGATGTAATTTGAATAAAATCCTTACCTGTCTGTTTGTGAATTTAAGGCTTAGTTTCTTATTGGTAAACTTAAATCAACATACCTCTACTGATTTTACAGTTGATAAATCTTTTTAAAGCTGTTAAGATATGATTCTATTTGCTATAGATGATAACTGAAGCTTCACTAAAAGAAAAGGAAATGAATACTTTAAAATTGTTATTTAACATTAGTTGTCAAAAATGTTTCTTGTAAAAAAACATGCAAAATTTATTTAAAAATCAAATCTTACATTATATTTGTTAATATTATTACATACTTATATAAGTTACAGTCAAATAGGAATTTTCAATTTTACATATTAATTTTCTTTTTACTTTTATAATGTTTATTTAAATGGGTAAATTAGAAACAAATTTTAATACATTTTGATTATGTAAAATAATAAATAATTCCTCCATTCCATAATATAGTCGATTCTGTTGTTTGTTATTGATATTTTGTGACTTAAGTATTAATTCACAAAATATTACATATCATATTAATAAAACAATTATTATATACTTAAAAGAATAAATAAACATCTGTATGAGAAATTGTATGTTAACTGTAAAATTTCAAAAAATATGAGAAAATGGTACTGGGAGTAAAATGAAAGATTAAATGAAAGATTAAAAAAAGTGAAACTGTAGGAACAAATAAATAATACTGATGAAGATAATTAGTAAGTTAAATTTGAATAATATACATGTAACACCAAAAGTCATATTTAAATATGTATTATGAAATCTCTATCTAATACTCATATTGTGTCTTACAATTGATATAAGTGATTATATAATTTCACTTTTATTTGCATTTAATTAGTTTTCTTTATTACCATTCTCTAGACATAAGTTTTTCTAAATCTATGTTGATATCATATTGATTACTTATAATAATCATAAATATGTAGTAATTCACATCGTAAAATTAGGTGAATGCTTTACTTTTTACAATTATTTGTTATAATTGTTTATGATTATTTAACTGAAACATTATGAGTATGGTCAAAACATATCTTGATTAGACTTACCAAAAGAATGAAAAACTATGGTCTGCTCTATTATTTTCAAAATATTTCATTTATTTTATAAACTGAAATAATCTTTCTAGAAATGATGATGTGTAAACTCTTTGTTTTGATTACATTCTCATTTTTTTTTAATATTTACAGAAACAAAATGTGAACATTTAAAATTTATTTTAATAGTAAACAAAAATATCTATCATATGAAGTCAAATGTATTTTTTTCTGATATATAATAATCATTTTATCATATATTTTATGTTGATGTGTAAGACAAAGAAAAACATCAGAATAACAGTAAGAAATATAAGTACAATAGTGAAATTTGGCAGAGTTAATGTTTGTAATTGATTAAAACTTATATTATGGTAAGTCATATAAAAATAGTTTCATAGAAAAAGTAAAATAAATATAATACATTTCTATTGAGATTACAATACCTCCTTCTCAAAGTTTTTTGTTTGTTAATTATAAAACTTTTATCTTTCTCTTTTTCTTTACTGAAAACATGTAAATATGTAAGCATTTCCTAGAAATATTTATAACACAAGTAGAATATTGCAATGAGAAGCAAGAAATTAAATAATATTCAAACTGTAAACACCAAATGTATTCTAAGCATTGAGTATTATTTTAACTATCTTGCGCAAGGTGATATATAGTGTAAAAGTGGGTGTTTATTTATTTTATACTTTTTTATGTTTTATGTTTCATAGTTATACATACATTTCTGTTATATTATATGCTATGCCAATTATTTATTGCTGATTAAAACAAAGCTAATATAATACAATATTTAATCTAAAAGAGAATGGGTGATGGTCATTAGTGATCAAAATTCATCATCATTGGTTTTCAAAGTATTAAATAATATTATGACTTTAATATTGGGTTAAACATTGTGAAGGTGAAATTTCATTATTATTATTTATTTTAAGATATGTTAAATAATATTATATTTTTAGTTTATTAATTTTATATCATAATTTTAACATATTTCAACAGCACAATTTAAAGTGAAAGAGGATTTTAATAAAACAAATAATTTGTAGATTGATGATGGTTGGGGTAAGATTATCTTACATTCATTGGGTACATGGTAAAACATATTTATAACTAAGCATTATCATTATTAACAACAATTTAGTGAATTTAGAAAGTGAATGTTATATAAGGTTAAATATTCATAGTTGATGATTGGTGCAGGTGACCATTTTGCAGCTATGAATATTTCATTGGATGTTATTGGTTTTTCATTTTATACTATTATTATTGTATTAGAAAGTCATTAGTGTCTTGCAGTGTCATGGAAATATCAGACAATATTTTATAAGGTAGTCATGATCTTAATAAATATGCTTGAATGGTATGATGTATTAAGGAAGTTGTTGATCATTTACTATATATTTTCTTGTATCCATATAGGTGCTGATAGACACCTGGATATTTACTTCAAGTATATTCAGACATGACCTTATTGTAGACATGTTCCTTTAAGGTCTATGTTAGTAATGTTACCATGGTGGTCGAGTGTAGAGTCACTATTGTGTAGATGTTTATTATTTGGTAATTGTTGATCAGGAATAACTTAAAGAAGATATGCAAGGTATATTTTTACTGGTTGAATGAATATTTGTGATTCAGCTAACCTCCAATCTAATATAGGTTAAAGTAATATACTAAGGAAATTGTTGAAACAAGAGTGTAATCAGTTTGGTCTAATATACTCAATGTTTTGTAGCTTCTTGTTTTATGCTTTATTAAAACAATAAATATCTTATGGGAGAGTAGAGAAACCATAAACAATGGAATCAGATATGGAAAATACATAATTGTGATTAATTGGTATGTTAGGTATGTTGATTCTTTAACTGGAATAATTTCCATAACAAGTTATTATATTATCGAACTTATTATTATTCTATTATGATTTTTTTATTATTTATGAACACAAATAATGCTCACTTATGATATTATTTTGGGATCTCTTGGCAAGTACCAGAATTTAGGGATGGACATTTAATATTGTATTTTGTTTTAATATTGAAATTATAGTTTTGTTATATGTACCATCTGTAGATAAATGTAAATATTAGTGTAAATAAATGTTGGAATCATCTTTGTAGTATGTGAATCATTGCCTTTGTGTTCAGATTATTTCAAATCATCAATGACCAATTCAGTTAATTTCTAGCCATTACAGTTTAATGGAATTATTATTGATTACATATTTCAATTTTCATCATTGATTTATCATTGCAATACTGATTATTATGTACTCTTTGGGAATTGAGAAATAAGTTTATTTAATTTATTTAATGAGTGATTATTTAGAACCCCATATTATTTTCCAGTTATAATTAAATATCTGTAGTATGCTTTAAGCATTGTGATTTATGTACAAATCAATCAATAGAAAGTATAATATGCTAGTTGTGAAATCAATTAATGAGCTTGTAATGCGGTATTGTTCATTATGTAAATCATTTTAATATTGCAACAAGATAAAAGATTCAAACCAGACTATTAGTTATAATGTCTCATAGTTATGCTGGAGCCTTTGCACATTGAGTGGCAGTAAAATGCCCCCTCTTGTCTAATATAAGTGTGCCTTGATTTGGACATGTCAAATATAGAACCCTGAGATATAAATATTAGATATTTTATGAAGTGATGTAGCAAATAAAGCCAGAAGGCAACATTTCTTAATGTGCACATTTTCGTTGATGACCAATAGTTGGGGAACAGTTGGTTACAATATATATATATATATATATATATATATATATATATATATATATATATATATATATATATATATATATATATATATATATATAATAATCTCAGTGCATAACACTATACTGAAATAAATATACAAATATTAAGCATTTAAATCATCCCACATGATTAAGAAATCCAGTACTGCCCTCTGTGAACTAATATATAAATACATTAGAGTTCGTGTTATATATTAGTCAGCCTGGTGAGCATTTTAGCTCATAATTCTGATAAATCCAAGAATAAAATTGACATATCAAAATATTAAGCATGATTCATCATCTGCAAATAATTGCCATCTCATCATTACTGTAATGCCTACATTGGTAATTTATGCCCATTCTCACTCAATAATTAATGTTTTGTTTTATTATTTATCATTTATTTACTAAACTTATTTTAAAATTATAATACATTTCATGTCATTACTCATACTCGAAATCATCCAAATCCTTTATTATTATCATTATTAATATATTATGCATTTCCTTAGTTAAGTTCTAGCATGTTAAGTAGTTCATTTAATCTTTAATTATAGTTAAATCATTATTTTCCCCCTGAGTGTCATGTTTCTCCCTCTGTTCATCCAGCTTGCTGAAGAAATTGAGACCTAGTGTAACCTCATAAATGTCATTAATAGATTATTTAATCTCAGAGTGCTGGAAAATGAGTTGAAGTATTATCAGATTCAAGATCTCACTACCTCATCTAGATCAGCTTTGGTGTAATTTGCCTCAATGCTGGATTTTGTTGTGTGAATGCACAAATATGGTTGCTACAATATATATATATATATATATATATATATATTTTTTTTATATATATATATATAATTGTAAAACTAACCAAAATTTTTAATATATATATATATAAAAACAAAAAAAAAGACTTATAAATCCAAGATATAATATACTATTTCAACCAGAGGACTGGTTTTCATTAGAAAGAAAAAAAAATACACAGTAAAATGGCAATATTAAAAAAATACAGATTTGATAAAAGTCTAAAAATTTTTATGTTAAGGTTGTTTATATGGATGTTTAACATCTGTGTTTAGTTGGTATATAGGTGAATAATTAATTATTATAAATAATTATTGTACTTTGCACTAACTATAATTTTTGATTAATGTGTAGAAGTATTTTAGTTTTTAACGAATATTAATATGAGCGTCTATTTTTTGTATGTATGCATATATATTAATTTTGGATATTTTATTTATTATTTCAATTTAAATATAACTTAAGCTTGATTAGAAGAAAACATTTTTTTTTCTTTGCTTAAGTATGCATTGGAATAATTTTGTCATTGGTTGGGTAGATATCCTGTGTTAGATTTTGTGACCAACTAGGGGAGTTTTGTCAAATTGTAGTATTTTATCAAATCTGTATTTTTTGAATATTGCCATTTTACTGGTATTTTTTCTTTCTGATGAAAACCAGTCCTCTGGTTGATATATTATTTCTTGGATTTACAAGTCTTTTTTTGTTTATATATTGTGAGGGGATGGGGGTATCGAAAAGTTAAAAGAACCTGGGGTGATAGGAAAACATCATCACTCCCAGTCCATTTAATGAAATAAAAATATCAGTAATTTGAAAAATTATATATATGTATAAAATATTTAGGGGAACATGTGCATGGGCTTTGAAGATTATAATCTTATGTGCCAACCAGGTTGATGATTTATCATCACTGGATGCCCCAAAAGCACTAAATATACACCCCCATTTATATATTCATCTCGTGCACAAATCTAGCTCAGAGAACATAAGCTCTATTACTGTATGTGACCAAGAGATAATGGAAACAATTTTTAACAATTAAATAAGTTTATTAATAACAATAAAAAATGATATTTAAGATCTTATAGGTTAAGGGTTCTGATTTTGAATGATATACAATAATAAAGTCATCACTCTGTAATTTACAAGATTACTACAAAATTCAAATTATCACAGTAACTGCATTATTTCTTAATCAGTATATATAATTGCATACATATATCCATACACAGACATGCATTTTATAATATATGATGAAGACATTTCAATTAAACATAAAATAATTATTACATTTGTGTTTTACATAATTACTATTCAAAATATAAATTGTTATATTAATTTACAAAATTACAAGTTACAATTTATGGTATTACTATGGTTTACATATATATGCAAACAGACGTATGATTTATAATATACAATTAAAATAATTAAAATTTACATATGTGTTATAATTGACAACATTGGTACTTACAACATAATTGACAGATATATGCACACATACATGTGTGTGTGAAATTTCTGAACATATTTATCTTGTTCCATAATAATACATGATTAAGCTTTTAAATTATATTTTAAATAATACAAATACTTATGCTATTTTTACTACAACATGTATATAGAATTGCACAGATTATTAACAAATTTAATTTTGTCAAACAATAAATAACAATACTTTTATAATTAATAATTTCATTTTGAATATACATAAAATTTACATATATATGTGTGTATCAATATTAAAAAAAATCAGTTTATCAAATTCTATTACAGCTTTCTTTTATTCTTTTTTAAAAAAATATAGTCAATTTTCCAGAGTTTAGAAAAGTTTTATTAGGTTACCTCTTAACTAATTATAAATGTCTTTAAATTTAAAAATATAGATTTAAAATGTATATCAAATGAATTATTGAAAAACAACTCACTTTTTTATGCAAGTTTATCTGTGCCCCTCTGCATATAGACGCAGCAGCATATGTATAACTACTTCTTTATTCAGCTGGTGTTTCTTTTGGGCAAGCTGTTTTTTATCAATCCAGGCAGTAGTCATCATCAGGTAAAAGTATATAATTCAGGTATAGTTGGCTTTCTTCCTTCTGTAGTCAGTTCTACTTATACTTGGATTTTGTAAGCTTCAGGTCAGCAAGCTAATTTTCGAGAACACTTTTAAGGCTCTGAATTACAAATAATCTTGACCCTTTTCCTCCATGTAAATCCAAACCCCATTAGTGAATTGAATAGCAGCTACTTCCTTGCATTCTTACATCTTCATAGCAGTTCTCTATATATTCTACTAGCCATATCTGTAAACAGCTTTATTGTTACCATTCTCTGCTACAGTTACCAACTTTTAAACCATTAAGATTAATGATCCTTTCCTATACTAGATTAATTTGATAAACAGACAAAACCTCATAGTATCCCCTGTTAAACAGAGTAACAATGGATGAGGTCTTGTGCATAAAATCCCTATCTAATGCCTACTATCCAATATCCCCACTATTCTGCTTGTGGTCGTCAGTGAGGAGCTTTCGATCTGAGAGCACTGCATCTAGATCTTAGGATCTAATGCAACCCTCTAGCAACCACCTTTTATCTCTACTTAACTACAAAACTATGAGAATGAAATTGAAAACACAAAAAATATTTTCAATCTAAGCTCAATAGCTTATATAGTCACATGGGTCTGAACTCAGTTCAGCACCCATAATTTTGGTGTCTTTGGTTTTTACAACCATAGCCACCACATCTATTAGGAGGATTGGTGTTAAACCATTAAGCATCACATGATCACATTTCCTTACTAGACATTATTGTTGATAAACAGAACAAAACTCTCCATAAGTTTGCTGTGAAACAGAGTAATCAATGGATGAGAAGGTTGTGATAAATCCTATCTAATGCTACTCATCCAATATCCCCTATTGGTTTTCATCAGTGAGGAGTTTGGATCGAGAGATGTCTAGATCTTAGGACTAATACTCTAGCAACCACTTTATCTTTACTTAACTACAAAACTATGAGAATGAAATTGAAAACAAAAAATATTTCAATCTAAGCTCAAACTATATAGTCATATGGGTCTGAACTCAGTGGAGCTATGGTTGTAAAAGAGCAAAGATCAAAAATGTATGGGTGTGAACTGAGTTCAGACCCATATGATATATAAGCTATTGAGCTAAGATTGGAAATATTTTTGTGTTTTCAATTTCATTCTCATAGTTTTGTAGTTAAGTAGAGATAAAGGTGGTTTAGAGGGTTGTTGTCCTAAGATCTAGATGCAGTGCTCTCAATCCAAACTCCTCACTGAGCCAAAGCAGAAATAGTCTGGGGATATTGGATGAGTAGGTTAATAGGGTTTTTGAAACTTTCTGCATCCATTGATTATCTGTTTAGACAGGTGGAATATTATGGAGAGTTTTGTTCTGTTTATCAACAATTAATGTGATAGTATAGGAAATGTGATATGTGATGCTAATGGTTTAACACATATTAGTAGGATAGTGGTGGTATGGTTGTAAAAAGCAAAGAAAATGTATGGGTGTGAATGAGTTCAGAATATGATATATAAGCTATTGAGTTAGATTGAAAATATTTTTTGTGTTTTCAATTTCATTCTCATAGTTTTGTAGTTAAGAGAGATAAAAGGTGGTTGTAGAGGGTTGATTAGATCCTAAGATCTAGATGCAGTCTCAGATCCAAACTCCTCATGAGAAAAAATATTGGGGATATTGGATGAGTAGTAGATAGGATTTATAAAATCTATCAGATTATTTTAGGTGATATAGAGATTTCTGTTTACAACTTTTCACAAAATATTTTGGCTAATTCTATAGCAGCTCTTCTGCTAACAGCTTTCCAAAAATATTAAAGACAAACTTTGCAGTTGGCCTAGTTGGCCACTGCTTAATATATTACAACCAGACTCCTCTGGTCAACTCTTACAAAACTGTCAGCAAAAACTAACTGATATTTTTTATCAGTCTTTTATAACCTTAGTTAGGTCATGTGACAAAAACACAGTGGCTGTTTTCAATCTGTATACAGATATATTTTTATCTTTAAATCTTGGTACTATTTTATAACAAACTATGTTCAAATACTTTTATTTATTAAAAAAAAATATTTTTAAAGTTTTGCCTCTGTGCGAATATATATATGTTTAACAACTCTTTAATTTTTTTTAGCTTTTAGATTTTTAATAAATGTATTTTTATTTGCGAACTTAGTTTTTATTTTAAATTAATGTAACGGCATATTTATATATCATTACATATCAGTAAACTTCCTTAAAAAAAATAAACAAAACAAAAAAATTTTTACTTAGAGTTAGTAGTTACGGTACATGATTAATGAAAATTAACAAAACATTCGGTTAGTATAAAGACTATATACAAAAAAAAATGTTTACTATTGTTTTCCTAAGGACCATCCATGTTTACACCTCCTCCTCCCAAGAGTTCTATTTTTTTATACATTTTATTTTTACACATGGCATGACAAGCAAATTTTATAAATTTTTATTTAAGAAGGTTGCATTGAGGTAAATATGTTTTAAGAAATAATGGGTTTATACGTGTATATTTGCAGCATAATTATAATACCACCATCATATTTATGACTGATTGTAATGCATACATAGGGTTACACTGAAGTAATTCCCAAAGGTACTCATCATAAGGTACCACATTTAAATCATAAACTTACGTGGCTGTGCATGCCTATACATGTTAAAGCATAATATATATTAACAAAAAAAACATTAATTGCAACCTTTAGACTTTCTTTTTAACAAAGTACAATTTAAAATTATTTATACTTTCTCATGTTTAATATATGTGCAATTTCTTTCTGGCAGTGCTTTTATAAGATTTAAAGTATACGACTTTATGTAAACAGTTAAAAATATTTCATTTTGAAAAAAGAATTTTACTCAGGGCCCTCGTGGTTTATCAAAGATCGCCCCAACTTGGGCACCAAGTATAATGGTATGGAGTGAAGACTTAACATATCTTCACTACAAGGGTGTCACTAGGCTACTTAGAATCTAGAAAATTTATATAGTGGGCAGATACATAAGTTAAAAAAAATTATATATTTTGAATTTGACCTTTAGCCCAATATCACTAGCTCAAGGAGTAGAGCAGAGATTTATATTTTATAAATTCTTATCTAAGAATATTTTTTTAAAAGGAATAAAATAAGCCAATGCCAGTAATTAACACACAAACATTTATTTATGCACATATATATATAAACTTTAACATTTTTATTTTAGTATGTTTACTTTAGCATTTAACATTATTTTAACTTTTATTTTAGATTTTAATTTACATTTTAATTTTTATAAATTCACACAGATGGATTTATAAAATGTGTTTTTAAGGTTGAGTACAGATCGGTTACATAGATTACACGGTTAAAAACATTTCAAAATAAATATAAACAATCAAAATATAAAGTCATTGATGGAAATGCAGAGGGAAATTTATAAGAAACGCAATGACATTCATCATAAGATGCCACATAGACACGAATAACTTAAAAGACATCCGAATAAATACATTTTAGATACTCACCATAAGGTATCATTATTTACCGAATGTCTATATATTTTGATCAAATATGAAAACCAAAAAACATATTTAACCGATAAGGAATCTGTGCAAGTGTCTATACCCAACTTAAATTTACTGCATTTTTTTATTTAGAGTGTCAAGTATAAATAGACTACATAGATTGCATTTGAAAAGAAAATATTTTTTCTCTTATTTAACCTTAGGCCAAAAGTTCGCACTTAAACCGTCAATCCATCTGATATATCGATGTATTCAATGTAATATGAATACGACAAAACGAAATACCATACTGTCAGGAATGTACATCTGAGCATCAGGGTTAAGAGAAAAAAAAAAGACTCTTGTCCAGATAGGAATACCACATCTATCTGCCGAGAAGAGCAATAAAAAAAAACTCCATAGAAAAGGACTGTGGTCATTTTTGCCGACTTACGATCACATTCCATAGGCAAAAAGAGTTGTGTGGCATATAATTTCATTCTGCATGTAGTGAACCTCGTACTACATCTACTATTTACACCAATGTATCCAATCCATTGACCTAATTCAACTATGAAATGAATAACCTAAGATTACCCTCCTCTAATAAAACTTTACAAATGTATATAGCCATTCATGCCCGATTTAAGTTTAACATTTAACAAAAATAAAAATCATAATAAAAACTTAAAAGAACAAAAAAATTAAATAAATGGAAATGACTTTTTTTTTTTAAAAAAAGAAATACATCAAATAAAATTCTTTATTAGTAAATTAAGTTGGTCAGATAGGATTCTATTTCTATAAATTAAATACTGAGAAAGTTTATATTTTAGCGTTCTTAGTGTTTTCAAAATCTTCATAAAGTTCTTACGATTTTTAAAATGTTCCTCTTTATCCACTCCATACTATTATAATTGGCTTTCCAATGTGAGCCAATCTTTGATAAACTATGAAGGCCCTGAGTAAAATTCTTTTTTCAAAATGAAATATTTTTATCTGTTTACATAAAGTCGTATACTTTAAATCTTATAAAAGCACTGCCAGAAAGAAATTGCACATATATTAAACATGAGAAAATATAAATAATTATAAATTGTACTTTGTTTAAAAGAAAGTCAAAAGGTTGCAATTAATATGTTTTTTTTGTTAATATATATTATGCATTAATGTATATAGGCTCGCACAGCCACGTAAGTTTATGATTGAAATGTGGTACTTTACGATGAGTACCTTTGGGAATTACTTCAGTGTAACCCGATGTATGCATTTTAATCAGTCATAAATAAGTTGGTGGTATTATAATTGTGCTGCAAATATACACGTATAAACCCATTATTTCTTAAAACATATTTACCTCAATGCAACCTTCTTAAATAAAAATTTATAAAATTTGCTTGTCATGCTGTGTGTAAAAATAAAATGTATAAAAAAATTGAACTCTTGGGGGGAGGAGGTGTAAATGTGGATGGTCCTTAGGAAAATGATAGTAAACATTTTTTTTGTATATAGTCTTTATACTAACCAAATGTTTTGTAAATTTTTGTTAATCGTGTACCATAATTACTAACCCTAAGTAAAATATTTTTTTTCATTTATTTTTTTTTAAGGAAGTTTACTGATATGTAACGATATATAAATATACCATTACATTAATTTAAAATAAAACTAAGTTCACAAATAAAAATATATTTATTAAAAATCTAAAAGCTAAAAAAAATTAAAGAGTTGTTAAGCATATATATATTTGCACAGAGGCAAAACTTTAAAAATATTTTTTTTTAATAAATAAAAGTATTTGAATGTACTTTGATATAAAAAAGTACAAGATTTAAAGATAAAAATATATCTAAGTTTGTACAAAACAAATTAATTAATGTTATTGAAAAAAATGGAAATGATTTTTTTAATTAGTCCAAGTGAACTAGACCTTGGGCATTTAAATGTATAAGCAATGGTCAGATAGGAAAACAATAGAAACTAATGGCCAATGAAAAAAAGCCATCGGGAAATCGGACATCATCGATGATGTAATGTCAATTGGATCTGAAAGTTACATATAAAATAAAAAGTTTGGAAATAAATAGGTAGTGAGTCAAGAAAATTTAAAAGAAGGCGAAAATGTATTAAGTCGGAGAATTGGAGGTGAAGGGATTGAAAGACGCACTTTCAATTCCTTCAGTGGTTATAAAAAAGGAATAGAAATGAAACATCGTTTTTTCTATACTGAGGACCATAGGATCATCGGGGGATTTAACACTGGATTCCAAACAGCATGCAATGGATAAAGAGGAATGTTTTAAAAATCATAAGAACTTTATGAACATTTTGAAAACACTAAGAACGCTAAAATATAAACTTTCCCAGTATTTAATTTATAGAAATAGAATCCTATCTGACCAACTTAATTTACTAATAAGTAATTTTATTTGATGTATTTCTTTTTTTTTTTTAAAAAAATCATTTCCATTTTTTTTGTTCTTTTAAGTTTTTATTATGATTTTTGTTTTTTGTTAAATGTCAAACTTAAGTTGGGCGTGAATGGCTATATAGACTTCTAAAGTTTTATTAGGGGAGGGTAATCTTAGGTTATTCATTTTGTAGTTGAATTATGTCAATGGATTGGATATATTGGTGTAATGAGTAGATGTAGTATGAGGGTCACTACATGCAGAATGGAATTATACACCACACAACTCCTTTTGTTTATGGAATACGATCGTAAGTCGGCAAAAATGACCGCAGTCCTTTCCTATGGAGTTTTTTTTATTGCTCTTCTCAGCAGATAGATGTAGTATTCCTATCTGGATGAGAGTCTTTTTTTTTCTCTTAGCCCTGCTGCTCAGATGTACATTCCTGACAGTATGGTATTTCGTGTTGTCGTATTTGTATCACATTGAATACATCGATATATCAGATGGATTGACGTTGGTTTAACTGTGAACTTTTGGCCTAAGGTTAAATAAGGGATAAAATATTTTCTTTTCAAATGCAATCTATGTAGTCTATTCATACTCGACACTCTAAATAAAAAAATGCAGTAAATTTAAGTTGGGCATACATGCTTGCATGGATTCGTTATCGGTTAATTATGTTTTTGGTTTTCATATTTGATCAAAATATATAGACATTTGGTAAATAATGATACCTAACAGTGAGTATCTAAAATGTATTTATTCGGATGTCTTTTAAGTTATTGGTGTCTATGTGGCATCTTATGATGAATGCCATTGGGTTTCTTATAAATTTCCCTTTGCATTTCCATCAATGACTTTATATTTTGATCATTTATGTTTATTTTGAAATGTTTTTAACCATGTAATCTATGTAAACAATGTGTAATCAACCTTAAAAACTCATTTTATAAATCCATCTGTGCGAACTTATAAAAATTAAAATTTAAATTAAAATCTAAAATAAAAGTTAAAATAATGTTAAATGCTAAAGTAAACATACTAAAATAAAAATGTTAAATTTCATATATATATATATATGCGTAAATAAATGTTTGTGTGTTAATTACTGGCAGTGGCTTATTTTATTCCTTTTTAAAAAATATTCTTAGATAAGAATTTATAAAATATAAATCTCTGCTCTACTCCTTGAGCTAGTGATATTGGGCTAACGGTCAAATTCAAATTATATGATTTTTTTTTAACTTACGTATCTGCCTACTATATAAATTTTCTAGGTTCTAAGTAGCCTAGTGGCATCCTTGTAGTGCAGATATGTTATGTCTCCACTCCATACCATTATAATATATATATATATATATATATATATATTATAATGGTATATAGGGAGATAATGATTAATAATATATATATATATATATATTAAAATCATTATCTCCCAATGATAGATTCAATGGCTTTATGGTGTATTTACAAAAACAAAGTCAGAATAAATAAATAAATGTATGACTTTAATTTATTGAATTGCCTCCATTAACTAATTAAGTTGTATCTATCGAAGTAAAAAGTAAATATGTCATTTATATTAATTTTAATCTTAATATTATGTGGGGTTTTAGTCATAGTAGTCAAGTTTAGGTTGAACAAAATTCACAATATAATGTCACATCATACAATCATAATAAAATTAAAAATATTAATTAACATATGGGTTAGTTTGTTGTTGATAGTAACAGAGCAGAATTCTAATAATTTGTGAATTGAATGTTAACTCAGAAATATCACTTTGATCAAATTATGCATCATCTAATTTAGAATTTAGGACATCAGTTAGTAGTGATGCAATAATGAGCACACACTTGCATCACACAAACTAAACACACACACACACACACACACACACATATATATATATATATATATATATATATGTGTGTGTGTGTGTGTGTGTGTGTGTGTAAAATAGTATTTTCTTTTTTCTCACTCTCAGTCACAGTTTCTAAAGGCAAATACCAGTTTTATAGATAGTATAGATAATAATAACATGAAAAGCTAAAACCAGCACCTTAAAAATGCTTATGTAACACCCAATCAGATGTAATAATGACTGCACATGGAACTCTCAATTCAAGAACACAAGCCAGAATATGAGAAAAAGATGGGACCCACCTTCTCTACTTAAATTTATGTATAAATAAGTCAGACTTAATCATTCCAAACTAAGAGTGTGAAGCTTAAAACACCTTCACATTTAATTCACTAAATATTATATATAAATAAACAATGTGAAATCTTTCGATTTACAATGAAGCAATTTTCAGATCTAATGAAATAATAGTAACAAATGTAAATATATTAAATTTATTAAGCACTAGCAGATGATCAAATATTAATGTTAAAGGCTAAAACCTTCAACAGAAGCACCTTAAAAATGCTTATGTAACAGCCAATCAGATGTAATAATGACTGCAGGTGAAACTCTCAGTTCAAGAACACAAGTCAGAATATGAGAAAAAGATAGATCTACCTTCTTCTCTACTTAAATTTATATATAAATAAGTCAGACTCAAGCATTCCAAACTAAGAGCGTAAAGCTTAAAACACCTTCACATTTAATTTACTGATTTTAACATTAAATCTTAAAAGAGCTAAGCAGACATATTACACATTATAGTATAATTATAGATTCACTAATGTATGCAAAGAAGTAGCATATTTATAATTATAAATAAACAATGTAAAATCTTTCGATATACAATGAAGCAATTTTCAAATCTAATGAAATGATAGTAACAAATGTAAATATATTAAACTTATTAAGTGCTAGAAGATGATCTAATAATGACATGAAAGGCTAAAACTTTTGACAGAAGTGCCTTAAAAATGCTTATGTGACAGCCAATCAGATGTAATAATGACTGCATGTGGAACTCTCAATTCAATAAATTATAAAATTATAAGTACTCAAACTAAACACTCAAACAAAATTCAGTGAAATACATATGTAGACTAATATCAAAACTAAAGAAAAATCAATATTGTGCATCACAAACTAAACCAGAACAATAATAAAGACATTTGATATGATGCATAAAATAATGACCTAATCTTAAATCAGTCCCTAGGTGACCAACTGTAGAAATGAAATTAAAACTTCAAAAACAATTGTTTTAATCCAATTTCTATAAATAAAATCTATACAATAATAGGAAAACATATCAGTATATAAGGAAATGCAAAATTCAACACCCTAACAGTCAGAAATAAATTAGTCTTGTTTTCAAATTGAATATTATAAAATAATTTGAATCCTTTCCCTTTCAAAATAATAATTTCACTAAATAAAAAGTCAACCTTGTTATACTTAAACTTTGAATGCTATAAAATTGATGCATATATTTGAAATGAAATAGATTTTAAATAGAACTGAAGTTATTGGAAAGCCAAACCAGTAATTATATTGAAAATTAATAAGTAAACCATTCACTTCAAAGAAGTAAATATGTTTTTTTTTATTTTATTTTAAAAAAACATTAACTCTATTTGTGCATAAGAAGAAAGTAAATAGTCATTAAAAATGGAGGAAAAGAAGTAAAATAATTACCATACATATATCACTATTAAATGCCAAACTGAAATTACATGAAATCTGTATATAATACAGATTGTTGTACAATGTTTTCTGGCTAAAGTACTTCCATAGGGGCAAATGTCATTTCTGGAGCCATGAAATCACATTTACTTTACTTGTCTATTGCCACAAAGCCTAAAGAAACATGTACTGTCTTTGGAAAAATGCCTGCATATTAACCAAGAGAAATCAACTGGAGAAGTGCATTGTCCTATTGTTCAAGCAATTGTATCATTTTCTGAAAGAGCACTGTGTTATCATTATCCAAGGAGATCAGTCTTAAAAAAGATGGACTGATAATATAAAGGACATTCCCAGCAAATTCATCAGACTTTAACCAACATAATTGATTAAAAATTTTGATTTTTGTTTATTATTATTATTTTTTTTATTTATTTTCAATTCTACACTTGGGAGTAGAAGTGTCTAAATCTCAGAAAAGTTCATTTTAGAAATAAGAAGGGTAGAAAGCAGTTAAGGTTTAATTAAAGTGTTTTTTTTTGTTTGTTATTAAATAAAATTTAGGTCCTCTTGCCCTCCCATCACCAATATGACTCTGACACACTAATGGGGAGTGAAAGGATGTAAGATTTTGATAATATTCCACCTTAAAAATGGACACTAAATGCAGGACAGAAGTTTTTGTTAGTTGTTTATCATTAACTAACATTTTGTTATGCGTTCCTTTTTATTGTCAGTATAATTGATTAATGTTCCTGCATGATTGTTCTTTCCTATTAATATTAGATATATTCATAGATAAGAAAGGGTCCCCAAGAAGATCCATGACTATCAACATGAACTGGGCAAGGATAATCATTTAAATGTGATGGTAAATAGTATTGATTTGGCCATTCTGATTTGCAGTCTTATAAAATATTTTTTTTTATACATATGCATTTATAAATAATTGGTAACAAGTACATGACTTTCTACCATGTGTTAGTGATAAGGATTTTCATTATTTTAAATAACAATATGGTAGAAGCTCATCCTTGAAATAGCTGATTATATAACTCACTATTGTTAAACTATTTTGTGTTATTTTTTTTCTGTTGTTGTTGTTGTCATTCAATAAATGTTACAAAATTTATTATTTTAATTTGGTCTCTAACTCATCATTATTTTATAGCTCATCATCATTACTATTACTAGTATTACCACAAATAAGAATTCATGCCAATTAATATAATAACCTTTACACGTATAACAGAGCTCAGAGGAACAGCAACAAAACCTCTGTATTTTTGGAGCATGCTCAACAATCCAGACACAACTTCACACCTGCCAATCCCATAATATTGTGCTCAGAATCAAATGATCACAAAAAAAAAATAAAGGAGGCATTTTACATTAATGGAAACATCCATGCTATTAATAGGAAAGACACTTGCTTCGAAATCTCGAAGAAATGGGCTACGTAATACTAGCTCATTTGAATATTTGCATATATTTTACTATACATTTTATGAAGGCTATGAATATGAGGCATGGATCCTCGAAAACATTAAATCAATAAACTTTAATATCAATTTATATCTTCTTCTTTATTAACAATTATAAATAAGTGTTCTTTTGTTACATAATATTGAGAAGTAAAACTATATTTATTACATAATAACCTTGAATATATATACTCACATACACACTTTATTCTATGTGCGGTGATGTTAGAGAATATTTAAAGAGTTTGGATAGTCAATCATCATCTATATAGAGATGCAATGGTTACTAACCAATGTAATTATGTTTTCTGTTAAGAGGGTCTAAAGTCATTACTCCCTGAATTTGAATACTGTAGTATAATGGAGCCAGAAAGGTATGAGAAGTAGATGAACTAACCCAAATTGTGTCTAACTTAATAAAAATATACAGAGCTAGTCTATTGAAAGTAGGTACAATCATGGGTTATGTATTTCATTGTGTAATCATTTGCATCCTATCCAGTCCCAATGTCAGACTATACTAAGATACGCTCCCCCTCTCTACTGAGCAATCTTCCGGTCCATTACAAAAATACTAGTGACCAGAAATTTTTTATGAAATAGTGTGAATATGTTACCTAGTGTTAGTAGGATATTATTATGTATATGAAGTCTGTCCTCTTTTATACATTATAAAGACCAAAGGTAGAATTAATATCAGAAATTAACATATACGTTTTATGAGAAAGAAATCAAGATTAACATCCATTTACTTACATATTAAATTAACAAAAATATAATATTAATTTTGAACAAAACAAAAGAAAAATATTAGCCAATTTCCAAAGTATTAAGAATGGCTTTATAAATATAATACGCGAATAAAAATTCCGAATCATCATTTGCAACTTTCTAGTGATGATGATAATAGTAATGTAGAAGACAAGAATGAAGAATTTAAAAAATCAACATTTGTATTTATTGTTGAACTCTTTTATTTGATTCCCAACATAGACTTGAAGGAAAAAAGTTTACACCAGATCCTCAAGTCATAATTGGAAAATTGAACATTCCAATGTTTTATCGGGAACTTGGAAATAATCATAAAAATCATATGTATATATTAGTATCGTAAGTATTGTAGAGATAACCACGTTTTGATTTTTTTATATCATATATATATATGTAAATGTTAATATTTACCCTAATATAACAATTATATATTGTTTTAATATTCTTTTGTTTCAGATAGATAAACATGAAAATTTACTACGTACATAGTATTCTTACACTTTTCTGCTGTTTTTATTTGTCTATAACCAATGACGTCAAAGTGAACAGCGTCTTGAAACAAAATTCTAATGACAACAATCGTGAGAATCTCTACACTTTCCCTATTGAAAAATTGATTTATAAAAGAAGGGAAATAAAATTGCCAATGGAAATAAGCAAAGAAACAGAAAACGATTTGACAAAAAATTGGCAAAATCTTGAACTCAGTCGCCTCCAGAGAATATTTGGAAATCGGTTATTGTCTGGTAAAAGTGAAAAAAGTTATCAAGAAATAAGAAAAAGAAGTTTGGAACTTAATGTAAAAAAAGATGTTAATTTACTTACTTACTTATCTGATGCGTCTAATAAAAGCAAAACTATAAAAATTGGAAATAGATGGGGTTAATTTTTGTATGTACTTTATATATATTAAATAAATGTTAAATTCATTAAATTAATCTTGCTGAGTAGTTTTATTTTATACTTATATCTTTGTAGAACCTTGTAATAAATAAATACGAAAAAATAAATTTATTATTTAATAAGTATATATTTTGTTATATATGTATTTTAAGGTTTATCAATATTTCTATACAATTATCTATCTATCTATCCATCTATCTATCTATCTATCTATCTATCTATCTATCTATCTATCTATCTATCTATCTATCTATCTATCTATCTATCTATCTATCTATCTATCCATCCATCCATCCATCCATCCATCCATCCATCCATCCATCCATCCATCCATCTATCTATCTATCTATCTATCTATCTATCTATCTATCTATCTATCTATCTATCTATCTATCTATCTATCTATCTATCTATCTATCTGTCTATCTATCTGTCTATCTGTCTGTCTGTCTTATAAGTATTGATAAAATAATTCCAAACGTTTGCTAATATGTAAGAAATATTCAATTTTTATTCACAGTAATCTTGAAGACAAAATTCTGTTTGACAGCCTACAATCTAGTGTTTTGTTACATACTTCTTAAATTGTTTAAATTATTACATTATTATTATAAAATCCCATAATTGGTTATAACTATGATAAATTGATCAAACAAATAAAAAAGGTAGATAAAAAAAATGAAAAGTGTTTACTAAGATAACAATATAAACTAATCTATGATCGATAAATTATTTTTGTAATTTATTGATTATATTTTACATTTTTCTGCAGCAAAGTTTTTTTCTGAAAGTCTACAATGTCTTGTTTTTTTATAGCTGTTCTTTAACTCTATCTTTTATCATATTTTGTAAAATAATGTAGATAAAATATATTGAAAACTTTAAAAATGTATGACTTTTTATTTATTTAATATAATTAGGATTTTACCTATACTCTAAACTTTGTGCAAATATATTGTAAGTTATATTTAGAATATTATTTTTTATATTCATTATCATTACATCTAGCAGATTGTGTGTGTTTTTTTGTTATAAAATTAAACAAATGTATCTTTCATATTATTTGTGCTTATTTTATTAACATTATTCAACTTTACAGTGTCAATTGACCAACAATTCTGTTTCTAAGTGTTACCGAGCATCCTTTATTAAAATATATCCAACTGTATTATGTAGCTATGATATTAGATATAGGTCTATAACAGGTCTATATAAAAATAACTATGCAAAGCTTAAAGTTTCTGATAACTTTTTTCTATTACATGTTGATAAAACAGCTGTAGAAGTTATTTATAGTAATGAATAAAAAAATGTTTTTCTTGAAGATCAGAACAACATTTAATAGAGTGAAACTTATATGCCTACAAAATATATTTTAAAGAAATCACAGTTATATAGTTTTAAAATTGATCTAAATATTATTTTTATTTACGTCTATGATTTTTTCTATTAACATAGAGTACTTTTTTTAATATTTACAGACACATACTAAGTTTGACAAAAAATATAAACATATCACAAATATTAGAAAAGTGTATTGTTTAAGATATATATTTGCTAACTAAATTTATTACATTTTTAAACATTTAAAAAAAATTACCATGTCATGATTAATACTTTTATTATATTCAGGTGTTTGGTTTAATTCTTTATTTGGTAGAAGTGCAACATTGCAGAGTGATTCTTGTGTCCCAGTAAAAATCATCATGTAAAATCATATCGCAGCATGATACCAACAGAATATTAAAAAAAATTAGTGTACTAAGCATAATACGATATGTAGAAGATCCTTGTAAAGAGTAGGCCATTTGAAATCCAAGGAGAAAAAAAGACAAAAACAGAAAGACAAAAACATGGAAACTGTTCTAAAAATGAGTTGCAGTGAGTTTTGCAATGTCTACACAAACTAGTTTGTGAACCACAATACCACCATTTGTAAAACACTCTGCTTTATTTTCTGTTTACTTGATATTTGACATTACTGTCTTTTAATTTTTTAAGGAGAAAACTTTTCTTACTAGAATACTTCAACACCATGTATAATTGTAGTTGTTCAATGGATTCTATTAGTTACCATATCTTCACAATTAATGCAAACAACATTAAATCTTTTTAGAATGTCTTAGAGATAATACTTATAATGTAAATGACATCAATTTTTGACAATAAATTTATGATTAAGTTCATCATAAAATGCACTTCTAGAAAGTGCTTGCATTGTTTATTTGTTTTACATCTAATATAATGAAGGTGGAATTTTCAAATATTGGAGTGTATGGTATCACATTTATCAAGTTGAAGAACATATTGTTTGGTTTTATGCCTCACTATTGAATTTATAAATTTTTTTATGCAGTATTATTCAATAAAAGCTTTTTAATGCTGTTATATCACACTGATAAAATGTCCAAGTCTCACTTCATACAATAACGTAGATTAAAAATAATAAATTTAAACAAAACTGAAACATACATTCACCATAAAAATTATTTAATATATCAACTCAGTTTTCATTCCTTATTTGAACCTTTTTAAGATAAATTAGATAAAATAACAGGTCTATAAACATTTATCTTACTTGTAATACTTATTTTCTTTTGATGAAATATTCTACATTTTAACTTGTCAAATGCATCATCAGAACATTGAAATGCATGTTGTATCTTAACACCTGAGTCTATTTTTTTTACTCATAAATCTACCAAAATATTTAAACTGATTTACACTTTCAAGTTGATAATAAATCAAGATAAAAGCTGCTGAGAATTTATCTTCCATCACTAGCTAATAAAATACTTGAATTTTTGATTATTAATTAATAAACCAATCTCTTAAAGTACATTATGTAAATCATTTTCTGAACTTTTAATATCACAATCAACATAATATAAATCTATTCTGCATATCAGATATATGTACTTCCTAATTATATCATTCATACTGAAATACTATCTGTTATATTCTTTCTTCCACAGTATATTATTCATTAAAAATGATATTCAGCAGATGTGATATCTTGTACTATTTCCATCATTTATGCGTGAATATTGAATGTATAGAAAATTTTAAATGTTATTTAAGCTTTCCAAATACAAACAACTTGTTGGTAATAACACAAAAATAGACAACACAGGTCAACATACTTTCAATATTGCAAATCAGAAGAGTTTTCACCACAATTAGAATTTTTATTTTATTATACAATATTGAAAGAAAAAGATTGTTGAGTGACAACTCATGAGGCACTTATTATCATGGACAAAAAATTGTGATAAAGTTAAATTTCTGAATTCCACTCAGAAAATTAGTGATTCATATTTTATTCATTAGCATAGTGTCTATAAAAACTTTTTAAAAATTGATTATAAAACTTATTCACTTTTTATGTTAACAAAGATTAAATCACAGATGATTTGAATACTGAAATTACAGATGTATCCTAATCAAGTGCAAAATTTATGTTTAAGTAAGGCCTTGAAATAGGTTTGATAATAAAGGACCAGTATATTCTACATGTTTGTAGTCACAGGTTAGTTTGTATAATCATACAAAACTTGTGTATATTATATTATCATTTGTCATTACAAATTTATTGTCTTGTTGTTGTTGCTACTAAGTGCATATATAATTAGAGAGTTTTGAACTCAGAATTTTTCAGTCTATTTATCTTTCTCTCCATCTCAAACATCCAATACATATTATCATATATATATATAGATATGTAAAAAGATGTGATGCCCAAATATATATATATATATATATATATATATATATATATATATATATATATATATATATATATATATATATATATATATATATATATAGCACAAAAACAACATTTATCAGTTGGACCACATCATAACCACACATACATACAATCAGTGCTCAGATTATATTAAGATAACAATTCCTTAAATTTTAATGGACAGGCTTTAATCTCCTGACTCTTCCAACTATTCAATTATCCATATCATATATTAGCTAAATAGTTGATGTTTCAGTACAATATGTTTTTTTCTCAGACCTTCTTCATTCTCAAATCATAAGAATGTGTGTGATGAGATTTAAAATCATTATTTTAATCTTCTATTTCCTTCTTATACTCAAACTCTATTGGGTTAGAAGTTTTAAAAAATATTTTATCCTCCAATAGCTTTTGTAAAATATTATTAATTTTCTTTAATTCACATCACATTTATATACTTAAGCATTTAAAAAATCTGTATAACTTTCCTTAGCAATCTTTCATCATATTGTTCAATTTTTTTCCAGAATATATGTTTTATTGAAATTGATGTCATTGTTAGTTAATTTTAGGTGTGAATAAATGGCCGATAAATTGGATTTTTCTGTAACTGCCAAAATGTGTTATTTTTTTTTTATATTTATTTTATGATTGGTCAGTCTAATGTATGAATGTAAACAATCTCGACATGGAATTTCATATACACCATGACACACCAAAGAAATTTTATCTTTAGGGCATGTAAATACTTCATTAATTTTTTTTAAATGAAGTGTAAACTGTATGGATTTTAAATCTCACCACACACATTCTTATGATTTGAGAATGAAGAAGCTCTAAGGAATGTACTTATTATTATATTGAAACATCAGCTATTTAGCTATTATATTTTTACTATGTAGAAGCTCCCAGAAATAATACTATGAATTCATAATTTATCCATGACAATATTAGAATTAATATACATTTATGTGTGTGAAATTAAAAAGAAAAAATCTCCCTCAAGCTATGGATATATAGCACTTTAATGTGAACAAAGGGTCAAAAATAGGATGAATCTATCTATTCTTGACCCTCAAATACTATTTATTCATAGTCTGAGTGAGTCCGAATTTCTCCTCTTAATTATATATATACTAAATTATGTTAATTTCATGTTTATCGTTATTTGATTCTATTTAATTATTAAAAAACAAGGTTATTAAATAGAGACATTTTATCTCTATCTTTGTATAGTTGTTTATTAATTATTAAATCCCATATTCAAGCTGATTTGCATATTAATTTTGCTCTGAAGTTCCACTATTGTAAACTTTAGGTAAATTTATTGTATTTTTGATTCATTGATGTACATTTAGAGTTCTATTTATTCATAGTTTGATAAAGGCTGATCTTCTCCTTTTAATTATATATTTATATAATATTAATTTTCTCTTCACTTGTAAATGAAATTCTTTTGCATAAGCCTAGAAGGCTACACAAAAACTAAAAGTTATCATCACATCTAAGTTTATTACTATATTGGGATGTTTAGTAAAGTAGTAGAATAGTGATCTCTGGAGCTCATTGTTTATGGATCCTGACTTCATTCAGAGCCACTGTGAGGGTAAGCAATGTCTTTATGTAAACTAAATTCTAATGCCCCAAGTCTCATGAAATAAAATTTGTATATTAAAATTTGTATAATAGTTTGTATATTAAAAAGAAAAAAAATAGAGAATAAGGTACGAAATAAAAATACAAATACATATAAAAACAATTTTATAAAAATTAAGTAAATCAAAGAAGCAGGAATAAAATATGGACAAAAGAGAAATTAAAAAATGGAATAAGATAATAAAAAAAATTAAAATAATATGTAAAAATAAGTGAAATGAAAAATAAGATTAAATATATGAATGTAGTAATATAAGAAAGATTTCATAAATATTACATTGAATTTCTAAAATTATGGCAAAGATAAAAGGTGAATAAATATAAATATGATAATAATTAAGAATAAAAATAAATAAGATAAATAAAGGATCAAATAAAATTAAAAAGTTAAAATTTATAGAATAGTAAGTTTAATGAATAAAGTGATGATAATAATTAAGTTGATAAAATTGTAAGATTATAATAGATATATGTATGAAATATGGTTGTATTGATATAATGTTTAAATTTTGTAGATCTGATGAAGACTGCTAGGAACAGCCGAAACTGTAAAGAATAAATAAAAATATTTTTCTTTAAAGTATAAGAAGAGTGAAATGTTGTTATTTGTTATTATATATTAAAGCAAAATGAATTCTATATAATTTGTTTAACACAAATCCCCAAAACAATAGAACATTATTTTTTTTAATTGTTTACACTTTTATCTAATTATTTTTATATTAACTCTACTGACTTCAGTGACCACAAAATTTCCACTGACTCTAATCAACATATTAATTAGCTTGTTAAAATAATTTTTGTTTGTCAGTGTTAATTTTACTTCACATCTCTCCTGCATAACTTATTTATGATTTCTATTAATAAAGTTAGTGTCTCAAATATTCACTGAATAATAGAATATTTATGCTACTTCATGATTTAATTTTTTATGTGCTTGTTTTTCAGCATAAGACTTAATTATATTGTACATATCATATACTATTTTATACATGCTATACAGTTTAATATTTAGGAATTAAAAATTTGTATTATATTTACTTAAGAGAAGAAATTCATGCATTAAAATCTATTTCAAAAATTACACTTTTTAAAAAAAATATTCTGTTTACCTTAAATTTGAGCTATCATGTATCTGAATGATATTATGGTTCAATTGTGAAATTTTCACTAGATAACAAACCTCACTGGCATATTAGTTAAACTTGTAAAAAAAATATATCAAAATTTTTAAAAAAAGATAATCATGGTGTTAATAAAATTATGTTAATAATAGAAGGAATCTCCAAAATCAATATTTCAGAGTTTGATGCAATACCATTATGCTAACAGGACACCCTAGATATATAATTATAAAATATGAGTGTTAAATATAATTATCTGCTGTATCCCGATATATTACACAATTAAACTAATTCTTTTTAAATAAGTTGTTTTTTAAAATAAATTATTAATAGTAGTGTATCATTTTTTATATAAATTAGAATATTTAAATAAAAGTGATTCATAAATTTAAACATTTTTATTTACATATAACTTTTATTAATAGTTGTAGTGACATATGACACTGATCTGTTCAATATATGTTTGATCAATTATCACAATACTAAGAAAAAAACAGTAATTCCCTTACATTTAAATACAAAAATTTACAGACAGAATGTTTTTCTAACAACGGAGTGGTTTGAAACCCTAAATATTTTTATTTATGTATAAATTTTATTAATAGTTGGAGCACCATGGCACTCTTATCGCACAATTGCACCCTACAAAACATGCACATCTACACATGCCATCCTGACTCCACTCTATTACTTTAGATTCTTACATATTTTATAAATTTTGAAACTATTATTTCTTTTACTATATTCATTATACGCTGGCAAATTATTTACATTTCTTTATAGGTAAGATAAATACGTGCTTAGTATAGTAATTTAAAAAATATGTAAAACATAGTCAGAACTCATTTTCATATAAAAATTTGATGCTAATAGATATTGCGAATTTTATTTCATGTATATTATCATTCATAACTTTTAAAACAATTACAATATAAAGTGAAAAAAAAGAAACATGATTGTATATAAAATAATAAAGAAGCTGTAAATTGATAGGTTGCACATATGGAAATATCATAGCATTTCACCACACATAAAATAATAATACCATCATTACAATATATTCCTGGAATAAACATCTATCTTTAAACATATCAAAACTATCATAACTAAGTACAAGAAGAAGTTATTTTATATAACAGTTAACGTTATTTGATTATAGAAATTATCCTCTTAGAAAGGATCATACGTTTTATAACAACAAACAACAATTATGTTTTTCATAAAATAACTCTTTAATTTTAAAGACTTACAACATTGTATTTATTCTCAGGAATTGACCTTTTAACTAAAGCATCCTAATATTGAGTATTCATTATAATCTAATCAAATATTTTTAAATATCTTAACTTTCAGAATTGTACTTATTTGCAGGATATGCCCATGATATTGAAACTCAATGCATAAAATATTTTGTAAATACATGTATGTACTTTTACTTATCATTATTTTTAATTTTTAATAATTAAACACTGATATAATATCAACTATATTGTATTTTTACAGATATAATGTAAGTTACTTTTAATTATATCAATAGTAATTGTTTGGGTGACTGTTGTAAAGAATCTATTTGTGCTAAAATAAACAAACCATTATTTATTATCATAACAATTTTTATTTTATTTTAAATATAAGTATTATTTCATATTTCAATTTTATTTTTAAGTTCAACCTTACTTTTAAAGTTATTAAATAAACATATAAAACAATAAATATGATGTTAATTACATAAATAATGTTAGTATAAGATAAAGTATACACAATTTCTTTTAAAAATTCTAAATTATTTACAATCATGAGTAATAACTAAAAATTTAATGACCATAAAATTTTGATCATATTTTATATTTTTCAATCATTTTCATGGAAGATGTGTAACTCATGCCAATAATATTTTTTTACAAATGGTATTTTCATGATGATTCTTGAAATGCAATTTTGTTTACATGATATAGAAATATTAAATTTTATTTCTATGAAGCATTTAACACAATCTAAATTTCTAATGAAGTTATTTAAAAATAGCCAGTTTGGATTGATTTCTTTTCAATTTTTATTTCATTTTCAGTTTAACTTAATTATTGGATGGGAGACACATCACTATTATATAATAAGTTTAGTATATTAAAGAAACCTATCTTCTGGTAACTGTATATTATGTTGTAGTGTTCTAATGTTAATAGTGTTCCAAAGTTGTTTTTTTTAAAATGGGGTTTGTTTGCATCAAAATATTTATTATCAGTAAACTAATAAATTTATTTTATGTGATTAAAGTATTTCATTTAATAAGATTTAATTTCTTTGAAAATCTGTAACTTATTCTCTAAAATCAATACCTTAGTTTATAAAAGTGTCAAAGAATTAAAATATTAATTTTTATTTAATATATGTATGTTTTAGACAACTTGACTATTAACAAAATATCACAAAGTATCCTATAAAGATTCCATCAAGAAGGAAAGATTCACTAGTGATATAATTAAGGTTCTGAGTCAGATCACTGGGATTATTGATAAAACAGACATTAACTTTATTGTTCAGAATCTCTGATTGCCACAACTACATAGTAAAAATCTATTGCAAGGCAGATGAGTAAAATGTTTATAAATTGTCCTGAATTTGGTTATGAAACTCCAGTAACATTTAGAAAGACCAAACTATACTGAATATATAATTGAATTTGTATCTGAAAAAATAAATTTTTTGGAACTTCATAAGAGGAAAATTTTTATGTCGTAATTTATCAGTTGTAGATATTTGGTTGAATAATAGTAAAAATTATTTCAATTGAGATGAGTAATGAAAATATATCTTAAAAAGTCAAATCTACTTAACTTTTATATATTCTGGTAAAGTCTTTTATGATATCTGGTGAAAGAATATAAGGAAAAACAGAAAGCTTATGAAATAGCTGATTTAAGAGCACCGGTAGTGTTTCTAATGGTAATATTTAATTGATTATCACACAGTTTATTGTGGATTGTTTTCTCTAAACTTGAAAATATACACCAAAAGAATATTCTAGGGTTAGGAAAATTGTCTGTAAGGTGAATGCTCCCAAAAGTTCAAGTAGTGATAGCTTGATTTGTAAAAAGATTTATTCTAGATATTATTCTAGATTTAATTTTAAATAAAAGAGAAGATAAAGTATGTTATTATCCAAGCTTACTCCCAAATAGCAGAGTAGAATTATATTTGACTCTTATTAGTATTATGAGATGTCACTTTGTTGTCCCATAGAAAAGTTGAACAACTGATTTTATTGAATATAAATTATATCTCAGTTTTTTAAAATGTTTTTCAAACATTTCACATATTTATAAAATATTTTTTTAAAGAAAACAACCTCTTTTGAGAAGTTAAAATCAGTGTTGTTCACATGAATGGATATATTAAATAAAGTAGGTAAATATTAATAATATTAATAAAAATTAATTTTGGAAAAAGATTGAATATTGCATTTACAATATAGTTCTACTGTACTTAATGATTAACAACTTTTTAAAATAAATTTAGATTAAGGTTAATTCTGTTATTATTTATTACCTATTATATGTACATTGACCTATGATTAAACAGAATATTTTTTTCTATATTTAAAATGGAAGCAGACAATCCCTGATATCTGAGAAGAAGAATATTTATGACTATATGGTTATTCTTCATTCTTAGCTATTGGAAGTTGCTTATTTCCTTTTAATTTACTTGTGCCAAATTACATATTATGTTTTTATATAAATACATTGATTATTTGCCAAAATTTATTTGTTTTAATATTTTAAAATGTTATAATTATCTGATGCTTAACCTCTCTATATTTTTATATGTAATTAAACTGCTTGAGTTCTTATTGTTTCATGTACATTGTCCATATGTATAATGAAATTTGATATCCATCAGGTATTCAAATTTCTATTTATGTATAATAACTGTGTTTTGTCTGTAAATTCTTAAACTAGAAGAAAGTGACAACAGGTTGAGATTGGAGATAATCTCCAGAAGAACTTTCATTTAATTTAAAAATTTTCTTCAACTAAAAAACCATTTAAATTTAAATATAGAAATAAAAATCTTCATGTTATATTCCAAGATTCACAAAATATAACATTTGAACATTGTCTATTAATTAAGAATATCCTATTTTAATTTTCAAAATTGCTTCCTTAATTTTTCTTTTACAATGGTTCTTTCTTCATGAAAACTTTTAGTATTTTCAAGATCACATTTCAAAATAAATCTTATGATTTTTTCACTATCAAAGAAAACTGATGGCTTAATTAAATTACTTCTTTTAATTTTGATTTGTTCGTATAACAATTGATAGCCTTTTAATTTTTTTTAAAACTACATCATAATTCATCTATGTATGAACCCTTGCACCTAAGTAAAGTTTGATATACAATATTATTCTTTTGTTTCATAGATATAATGTTTTTGAATGATTTAACCATCTATTAACATTAGATAGAACACAAAATGAAACATTATATAAATCTCTCTATATATTTTTAAAACATTTAGCTTGAACATTTGAAATATATGAAGCAAATATCAATTTTTTATCATTGACTTTGTGATCTTTTAAATTAGTATATATTTTTTTTAAATTTAGCATAAAAATATAACAAATTAGTTTATTATACTCAACTTCAATCAATTTTTTTGTAAATTTTTAATATTATGTTATTTATCACTTTCATAATGACATAATTTTTCATTGCAAAATAAAAAAAAAATATCTAAGACTTGCCATGTTATGCACAATTGATACTTTTGATTTGCAATGTATATTACTCTTTCCTGAAAGGTTTGATTAATCATAGGATATAATATAATGGTATTTGCTTCAACTAAATTAAATTTAAATAATATCCACTTGAAGAAGGTTAAAAAATTAACTGAAAACTCTTCTACAGTTCATTATAGTTATGTATAACATATATTATCACTGTTATACTTTTTTAATCATTGTTCTACAATTTTATAACAATACACCTGGGTCTCATTTTATGTGGTAGATAAGTTCCTCAGAAAACACACCCAAAAATAAACACAAATCATCTTGAAAAATAGGGGTTAAGTTCCATAATTTTCAGAAATTGGCATAAAAGCAAAGCAACAAGGAAAAATTACTTTAAAATTCGCATTAAAAAAATAAGCAAATAAAGTATGACTAATAAAAAATTTCAAATATATGAAAAAAATTAATATAAGACAAACTTTTTTTAGTTTTTTTTATGAACTACAGTATTTAATTTTACATTTTTTCATACTATGCATTTGTTTGTGAACTAGTAAGAAATCAGATTCATGACATGTTGCACTAGTAGTGCCACTTCCAGTCTTGTGCTGTGTTAATGGTTTTCTGTTTCCATATTAAAAAATGAGATGCAATCAAAACAAAAAGATTATAAATGATCATTAGAAAGATTATTTTCAGTTCATAAAATCAATAAAATTTTCATTATTATTTATTTTAAAAATCTAAAAAAATATTTATTTCTGTTAATATCTAACAAAATATGTTTGAAAAGTTAAAAATTTTTGAATATTTATCACAATATTTTTATACGTATGTATAAATCTATTATTATTATTTACTCATTAGTATAAGTAGGTTATTTATATAGAAGCTAAGATCCTAAACACAGCTTCATGCCATATTCACGTAAGCTGCTAATATAACATTATATTTTTTTTAAAAAAAATGTATTTAAAGTAAAATAAGTTATTAATAATTTAAATTTCTTGATATCTAATAAATATAGTGAAATATGAAGGATATTAAAAAAAAACATAAATCACATAACTTCAAAATCGCATTAAAATAATCCGCATAAAACGAGACCCAGGTGTAATTATTTTATAATTTTTATTTACACACACACACATATATATATATATATAAACCTGTTAATATCTCATTAAACATCAATATCATATTTATATATATATTACTGTTTTTATAAACGCTAATTATATACTAACACATTATGGATGTCGCATTCTAATATTACCTAATAAACAAATTTTCATTAAAATAAATCATTCTCCATATTGGTAAGCATTGCCAAGTTGATAGTTTATATAATAATAAAAAAAAACCATATAGAATTATATTTTAGTGTTAGTATGTAATGTTATGTGGGTTTTTTTTATGTTATTTTATTAATAATAAAATCGAATGAGAATATAAAATTTGGTAATAAAAATTATTGTGTTTATTTTATTGAAATTAAAAGCAAATTAATCTTGGAAATAAAAATATTTACTTACCATTATTTACGTGTTTTAATGCTTCATTTTAAAATGTTTAATCTTTTAAAATCATAAAAATTGTCAGCATTAAAAAATGATACTAAATTTAATACATTAAACATATTGTAGTGAGTTGTGTGTTTAAAATACTAAATAATAGTTTTAACTATTTCATGTAGTATTTTATCTATTCTCCATCAAAATATAGATTGACATAGATATAAAATAGAATTCTACTATTACAACATAACATTTGATTGTTTATAATAGATTTATTTTCATTAATTTATCTTGGTTCATCCGAGTCTAATTAATACTAATATCATATTGTTGTTTCAGATGTAATGCATTTGACATTTGACGGACATATGGTCCAGCAAAATATCATCATGATAATATTATTAATTATACATGGATAAATAGGATAATATGCCATTTACATATTTTATTCATGAAAATCTATACCTGAACACACACACACATAATCTACTATATATCTATTATATTAAAATGTCAAATCCTATAATATGTGAAATAAAAGAAGTTATTTTTAGAATCACAAAGATCATTTAGGGATGTTGTATATATGCCCATAATTTAATTTTCAGACATTTCTTTTATTGTCCTTAAATATGATCAAATAAACATGCTACTATAATGCCATTTCTTATAAAAAATAATTGCATGCAGGACAATATAAAATATTTGATCAAATCATTTACTAATGAAAAATATTTATATTAATGTATTATCATTCTTTGCCTTAGCAAGATGTAGCATATTAGATAAATAAAATCCAAGAAAATAAAATTTCCGTTATTTCATTTTACTTTTAATCAGTTTAAAATAAAAATGTGACTACTAAAATGAAACACGCGCCAATAACTGCTTTATAAAGCCTGAAGAAGACAGTTCTAACGACTACAATCATAAATGAAATATGAAATCAGTAGTTAGTATACATCTTTATTTAATACAAAATTTTATTTTAAATATTTCTGAATACATCTATTAGCAGAAATAATGCTTCTTTTCATTTAGGCTTCTTTAAGCTAATTAATTAAAAACAACCAGCTCATTTGAACATTGGTATAAACTTTTAATTAAACAAGATAATTGCATTAAACAAATGAATGAAAACAATATTTATTTGCTAGCTTAGCTTATGATATTTTACCTATATTTGCTTATTGGCAAGATGGATTTTATATTGAAATTTCAAACAATTTACTTAGTTTTTTTTTACTGTGAAAAGCCAGACTAGATTATTAAGGTACAACATGTGTTGTTTTACATTTCAATAATTAAAGACTAGATGGGTATTTTAATAAAGTGATATAATAATTTCAATTAAAGCCTTGCTTTGGAGATTTGCATTTGCCTTTTTTTTCAGAGTGACTTAACGTTGATTTTTTTATCATTGAAGTAAGGCAATGAACTAAATACATTTAAAGATGTAAGATTCTAAATATGCACTTTCCAAGTCATAATACCTAAACTATTCACTACATTATTTGATGGCAGACTTTCAAGCTCTTTCAGCCATCCTCTCTATCCCATACAACCAATACACATGACAACACACATGTGTGGACAATAAATGATCTACAATATACATATTTCATGCTGAACCAGCACTCATCAGTAGGTCCAGATCATCATCTCCAACACACATATATAATTAGTGCTCAGTTTATATTAAGACAGTGAATCTTCACACTTTACTGGACAGGCTCCAATCTACTCCTCCCTCTGTTAAAGTGTGAAGTTGTGCCCTCTTAATATAACATGAGCACTTATTATATATGTGTGTAGAAGATGATGATCTGAACCAACTGATGAGTGCTGGTCTGCATGCAATACATATATTGAAGATCATTTATCTGTCATACAATTGTGTTGACAAGTGTATTGGTTGCATGAGATAGAGTGGATGGCTGAAAGAGATGAAAGTTTGTCTTCAAGTCCCCTATATTACATCTACACTTCTGGCATACACAATATACTTTTATTTAAAATATCACTAAATTATTGTAAAGGTACATATTTACTATATTAAGATGTGAAATGTATGACAACGTTCTACATATATTTTATAATAAACATGAAATTGGTTTTGGAAGAGAAACACATTTTTCTGCAATATAAAATACATTTTTAAGAATTTCAATATTAATTGTTTTAATAGGGAAGATATGACAGTGGAGAAAATATAATAAAATGTTACAAGGAGATTATGACTTAATTTATATTGAAATATTTTTCATAAATGAAAGTTTTTAAAAAAGCAAATAAGTTATTCAATAAGTAATATAACAATGCATTAACAGATATGAATCATATTTGTGATTCACAGTTTGATTTGCTAGTCATTGTTAGCTCATTTTAAACTTTATATTCTTTTCCAATTTCTTTTGCATATTTTATTCCTCAAGTTAAAATAACTATGTTAAAAATATATAGGATTAAAAACTAAATGGCATCCTAACAATCTTTTTTACTACTATTGTACCATATTAAAATATTATGTTTATAAATTTCAAGCTTATTCTATTTTTAGTATCTGTTTTATATTTTATTTATTATGTACACTCATAATTAATATTAGACTTTTATTTTAAATTTGGGTTAATCTAGGCTAATTAAAAATGAATTTTATTTATTTATTTATTTTTTTAAATTATTGACTCAAACGTCATCAATAAATCAGCATTAGCCACTTCTGATACATTGGTATTTGAATTCATATTAGCAGAAATATTTTTGTTAACTGAAGAATAAAACACTGACATTGTATCTTCAATAATAGTTTGATCTCCTTCTGAAGAGAGTTCATGTTCTATTTCATCAGTAGTATTTTTAGTGGTCTTAACTTTCTTTTTAAAGTCAATTACTGATAAAAAGTCTTCTTTATCACACTCTTCTATATTACACACTTTCTTTCTATCTTACTTTTTATGAGGTGGATGACCAGGCTTGCATTTTGAATGATATTCTTTATTTGGTGGAATTGTTGGAACATTTGGAAAAAAATATTAATGAGTCCATGATGTCGGATAATTTTATATTCTGTTACAATTTGTCTATCATTATTAATTTGATTGTTGCTTTTCTATTGATTGGTTGGATTTGTATTCTCTTTATTAGTGGATTTGGTAGACTTTATCTTTATATATAGTAACAAAATCATCATTATTTATAGTGTCAATCCTTGTTGTAGCGATTGATTCTAATTTTTTATTTGATAACTGATCTATGGTTGGTGTTAGACTTTCTTTGTTAGATAATTGATGATTTATTTGTTTATTTATATTAGGTAACATATCAGAATATTCAAGATCCATACTGGTGATGGATGTTTCTGCTCCACTATAATAACTGTGTGTTTATTGTTTTTAGACCATTTTGAGTATGTTCTATTAATTTGGTACATTTATGTGAGGCAGTAGCAATCATATGACATTGTGGACAAATAATCTGGAGCATGTATTTATTGTGTGGCCTCTTTGCTTGCAATGAAATCATTGATGTTTGAGTCCATAATCAGAAGCAGCATCATGGCTTCTTGATTCATTATTTGGGTAATAATTTTGTTAGGTCTATGTTTTGATGCAGCTTGACTTTGAATTTGAAACTATTGCCATATATTGGAACAAGAGTATATTTTAAGTAGGTTGGCTGAAATTCTATGATCACTCCAAATGGTTCCATTAGTCTATGAAAGTCATCAATATATATTTTAAAGTAAACCAATGATGAAATTCTCTCTGTGTTGGTTTACTTTGATTAGAAAGTTATCCTCTAGCATTTTAATTGTTTTGTTAAAAATCTATTTTTGCTTTTAATTATGAAATTCAATGCCAATGTACTTTGGATTAGGTATTTTCTGCAATTTTATAGATTGTATTCCATACATTGTATGTACCTTGTACTTAATATAGAAGTTCTTTTTAAAATCTGTAGAGTGAACGGTTTGTATTGGGAATGGCAAGTATAATTGATTTTTTTGTAAAGAATCTCTTTAAAGAGTCGAAAAAATGTTTAGGTATTGTTGAATTGAATAGCTCTGATATTCAGTCCAGTTTGTCATTAAACCAAGTTCATTGACTATCATTAACTTTTGAATTAGGAAGTTGTGCTAGTAAGTCTAGTTTAATAATGTCATTGATAGTTGATCAGAGAAATCAGGGATTTGTAGATTGAATTATTTTTAATTTTCACTGATATCATTTTTATTGTAAGTTTTTGCTAATATGAGAGAGGTAAATCATCCAAACAAAGTATTCTAATTATCTAAATGACTCAACATTGTCCAACCCCGCATATTAGATCTACTTGAAACAAAAATTTATAGTGGCTCACAAACCGAGGTTTCTCAACTTTTTCCACATCACCCAACTCATTCTCATCAGGAAATTGGCTTAATTATAGTCAAGTCTTATCCTTTCAAATCATTCAAAATATTGCATTCTTATAGTTATTTTTTGTCGATAATAAACTTTAAAACTGTTTATGTAAATAATAATGTATAGATCAGTAATCTAAAACAATATTTTTAAATCTGTAATCTATCATAGACACTTTTTTTTTTTTTATCAAAGCTATGTTTTAAACCTGACGTAATTGAGTCTTATAAAGCAGAAAATGCCTTTAAAATATAAAATATTCAACAAAGAGATAGAAAAATAACTGAAACTCAAACATATATTGACACATGATCTGTAATGTGACTTACTTCAAATCTGTGACACATTGTATACTGCTCATATATATATATATATATATATATATATATATATATATATATATATATGATCACAGATGGAGCTTTGCCAATATCTCTGAACAAGTTTTTGTTTACATAAACGTCAAAAGAGTATAGAATTCAATATCTCTTTCGTTGTCTCCACCTTCAGGTCAGCTGATTTCAAGCTAATTGGCTATCATCAGTAAATGGTAGGACTAGAAACTAGATCCAAACACCAATTCTATGAGCGTTTAAGAAACACGTCTCTATCCGTTGGCAAGCATGAATCTTTTAGACATGTAATGTCTTCAAATTCAGCCTAACAGAATAGATAAGTTTGTGGGTCTGAAATCAGTTCAGCTTCACCACATAGTAAAAGCCTCTGCAATATATATCATTGCAAAAACCTTCAAGGGTACCTTTATAATAAACAAAACAAGTTATAAATCACATAACTTGCTATAGCTCTTAGAGTTGGTGTTTAGATCTAGTTTCAAGTCCTACCCTTTACTGATGATAGCCAATTAGCTTGAAAACAGCTGATCTGAAGGTGGGGACAATGAAAGAGATATTGAATTCTATACTCTTTTGATATTTATGTAAACACAAGCTTGATCGGAGATATTGGTAAAGCTCCATCTGTGATCATAAAATGCAAGCTATAGCAAGTTATGTGATTTATAGCTCGTTTTGTTTATTATATATATATATATGTGTGTGTGTGTGTGTGTGTGTGTGGTTTTTTTTTCTTTGAATTTATTTAAAATTTTATTCCCTGGTAATCAATTTTTTATTATACATTTTTGTAATGTTTTTTTTTCAGTTTGTTACAATTTTTTTGTACATATTCATGTCTCTCTCTATATATTTTATTTATTAATTTTTAACAACGTGATTGCTGATTTTTTTTTGCCTTTTGTAAATATTTAAACTGCAACCTATTACAATTTATTTTCTTCAATAAAGTTCCTTGAAACATAATATTAGACTTTTATTCATGTATTTATTTTATATTCATATTTTTTAAAATAAATGTCATCCCACTCTCTTTGAACATCTGAAGAACAGCACAATTCAACCCATTATCTCCAAGTAATACATTTATAAATTAATGTTCTTCAAAAGGTTTTTTTATATAAAAAGGCTTATATTTAAATTTTAACAAACATTGGTTTATTTAAATATAACTCTATATACTATAGTTTCATAAGACATGTGGATTCTCTTTTAAAAATTGAGATGCTTAAAGAAAAAAAAATTTTTAGGGATGTTAGATGCTTTTCAGGTTTTCTAAGATATTGACATCTAATAAAGTGTTGCAGATAGATCACAAATATAATTATGCTATAAGCATTCGCTCTATTAATGGCTGTTTATAATCTTCAACAAAGCCAACACATTCAAACTCAAGGAATAATTAAATATATATAGAATATTTAGTTTCTTTTTAAATTGCACTACACTTTATAAAAGCTCAAATAGTTTTAACTTAGCCTGAAAAAACGGATAAATATTTTTTTTATATATGAGATTTCAATGCAGGAATTTGCCCAAGTTATAAATAGAATAGACACTAAATTTGGTTAAGAAAATCTCTAAAAAAATATTAATTATTATTACTTAGGTATAAACTATTCATTTTTTATTCATTCTTAAAATACATATGGAATATTATTAAGTAATAAAAATAAATCGTTTAATTTTATAAAAACAATTGGCAGAAAACGGTATGATTACTAAAACTGACAAGAGATGACACTGGAGTAGAGAGTTGCACTTAGTTTATCAAATTTATTCCATGTTTTTTTTTTTGTACTCTCACACATTTTATTTTGGTTTCAATATATTTTTATTACACTAAGTTTTATTTATCTTTGGCAAAATACTTATTTCGTTTTTGCATTACTGCAAAAAGTAGATTTATCTCAAGTAATTAGTAAAGTCAGTTACAATTTATTGAAACTATTTTGATACTTTCCCAGTTTTTGATTTTTTAAAATAAATTATCTGTTTCTATGAAAATTATTTAGCTATTGGAAAGATTATTTGAACAAATAAAGTAAAAAAGTATGTTGTTAAAGTTAAAAAAATCAAAACTTATATTGCCATATACTATTTTTTTTAAACACTTTTTGTTTGTTTAGAATAAATTGTAATATCAAGATTTAACAGAATTTTATCAAACATATTTCCTTAAAATTATATATATATGAAAAAACATAATATAAGGATATATGGTATAGCGCCATCTTTTGGACATATATATATATATATCAATGCAACATGGCGATTAAATATTTCAGGTTGCTACCTGGTTTGCTTACTATAGATGAGTTAGTGAATTAAATTTCAAATATGTTGATATTGGTTCAATAACTTTTCAGTGATGCACATGAGAAGATGATATATTTTTTAAATGCTTCAACTAAAAAAAAATTATATTAACAAGGATTAATAGTCAATTAAATTAGAAATAAAAACAAATCTTATTTTCAGTTGATTGTAAAAATTGCTCCTTTTAAAGTGCATATAATTTTATTTTATTTTAATTGTAAAATTTCTGTTTTAAAAATGTTTTTTCTTAAACAAAATAATAATAGAATTGACTTTTAATATGCCAAGAACTTTTCTTAAAGCATATGATTGCAACAATAATTTTACTCATTGCTTTCAGTAGAAATAATTATAAAAAATATACAAAGTCTAACAATTTTAAAATTATATAAAAATATTTTATAATAAACAGTTATGTTTACTGTGCAAAAAATATCCAAAAATAATTGTTTTCCTAAGCTAAAATTAAAATTTTTATATTTATCTTGAAATAAAAGCAAGAAGTGTCCTGAAATTAATCAGTTAAGTCATTACATTTTACAAGTGATTGAATTAATTAATTTCTAGATGTCCCACACTTTTATTTCAAGTTAAATATAAAACCTCCAATTGTGGCTAAATAAAACAATTATTTTTTGGCTTTTTAATTCACAGTAAACTAGAGTGTTTATTATAAAATATTACACATATATTATTCTATTATTATTTTGCCATGTTTCTATTAATTAGATAAATATTAACATTTTAAAAAATGAAATAAAATAAAATATTATACAATTATTATATGCTTATCAATAAATAATATTAATATTGTGAATATATCACTTTATCCTTGCATTATTTTACATTTTATAAACAATAAAAATGATATTTTAAAAGTATTTCTTTTTTTTTTTTTGCATTAAAGATTACTTTACTTTTTTATTTATTTATTTAATCTTTACTAATGATGTAATTTATCAAAATTTACATAACATAGCAATTTATTGTAATATACCAAACTAGATAAAAAGTTTTAATCTTAAACTTATATCTGAAATTATAACCAGTTCTCTGTTATATTTTGTTTTCGGTACTTAGGTATTAGTCCTGTAATGTAGGAGAGATGGTACATCTTTTCACATCCACACTAAATGTGTAATCTTGTGATCATGTCAAATTTAAGCAAAATAAATCCTGTGATGTTATCTGATCTTGTGTGAAAATGCATTTCACTTTATCAAAACATGGTCTTTTTTTATATTTTGACATTTTCAGTTATTGTCCAGATTTCTTTCTGACAACAGCTTCATTTCAATTGTGTTTTTGCTTCATTCAAGTATTTTTATATTATTTCTACTTCTAAGTTACTCCAGTTCATTTGATATTAAGTGTGTAAGTATACATAATGTTTATTTTTTCCTTTTAATTTTTTTTCATAACTTTCTAATGCCAGTTGAGATAATTTTTATAAAAATGACAATGCATTAATCGGCATACTGAATAACATAAAAAAAATTTCCACCAAGGTGAAAAGTTAATAAAAGTGTTGTCAATTTTATTTGTTCATTTTTGTGAATTTTATGAGTTTTTTGTTCAGTAAAACTCATTTTTCAATTGAGATCTCCATTTTGTGTCAAAAATGAAAATGCCAAATTTCTTGTTTCAACATGACAATTCTTTTTATATACTAGATGGTAACTATATATTTTAAGTTTTTTTGTAAGTAATATTTAAAAAAATTATAATTTAGTGATTGTTTTGGCCATATTTAAAGTAAAATTTTGAGGCTAGCATAATGGTGTTTTGCATTTTACATATTTTGGGGCTGAGAAAATGCTCTTTTTAGGATTGGCTTTTTTGTGAAATTTATATATTTAGTGTTGTTATAAATTTTACAGTGTAAAAAATGTATTTATTTCTGTATGGCAAATCAATATTTATTTTTAAAAATATTCTTTTTAATATCAATTTACTATTGTTATAAATTTTAAAGTTTTTTGTGTGAAAGTCATATATATTTGTGTATGGCAAATCATATTATTTTAAAAGGTTCTTCTTAATATTGATTTCTTGCTCAAATTTATATATCTTTATTATTGTTATAAATTTAAATTCTGCTCCATTATACTTTTTCATGTGTAAGTCATATATAATTCCATTCCATATTTTTATATTTTTAGTTGGGTGAAAGAGGTATTTTTAATCCTGCAACATGGATAACATATTAGATAAGCTATGCCTTTTCACATATGTATTAAACCTGCTGGTAACATTGTAAATCTTGTGAAAATATCATATACAAGATCCATGTTCATATTACTTTTTGCAAATCTTATGAAAAATATTGTGTACAAGATCCTTGTACATATTATTTTGGTCAGATCACAAAATTACAAAGTTATCAGCAGATTGATACAAATGTGAAAAGGTGCAGCAGGTCTAATACATGCTCTGTGGTGCAGAACAAATACCTAAGTACCTTGTTTTCTGCTAAATGTTTTATGCAAAATGTTTATCCAGCTTTATTTATCTGATAAAATTTTTTTATTCTTTCAACATTCCAAAAAATAAATAAATAGTAGACTTATATTCCACAAAGCACTTGACCTTTATGCAAGGACTCACAATAGAATTCATTATCATTTTGTACCCACTATTTTGATTTACCATTGATATTAACTATAAAAATCTTAAATAAAACTTCAAAAAATTATTTTTGGTAGCTATTTCATAAGACTGATGACATAATAGGATATTTACTAATGCTATGTCATCCAAAAGTAAAATATCAACTTTTATACTGCAATTGTTCAGTACAGAATTTATTCATATTACATAATACCATACACAATTTTAGTGCTGTATAAAATATTTTGATTATGAACTTAAAATACAATTAATGAATGTATAGTAAAGTATTTAATTTTCATCCAGAATCCTTGGAAATCAATCAATACTTTATAAATGACTTATCCAATGTGAAGATTTCAGTCACTAATGATTACAAAACAAAAAAAAGTATTTCCAGTATAATAAATAATCAATTAATATTTTAATAATGAACAGTGACCTAATGTATTAATACAGTATTAAATTTTACTTTTATGGATTAAAATTTTTACTAACAGTACTTTGTCCGTAATAAAAATTATGATCACCATTTGTAATTTAGATATTGTAATCATGATTAGTAAATGTTGCTGGTATTATTGTTTTAATATAATCTTTAGTGGCTTGTTTATATGAATATATACCTGATATTCTGCATACATAATTGGTTGATAGTTGGTATCTTAAATAACAGTGTGAGAACTTCTTAAACTGTAATGTAAATGTCATAATTATAATTTTACATGACTTTACTTAAAATAAAATATATTTTCTTTTAAATTAGACAGTGATTATGCCAGTAGTATTTTGTAATATTAAAATTACACCCATTTGTAAATATATTTACTGTATTAAAATATTGTTATACTGTAAATAAATATTTTACTATTCATTAAAACTGTTTATGTTTTCATTGCCATCATCACATCCATTTAGTCAGAAAATCTAATTTATTAAAGTTTTTATAAATATTACTCTATATGAGAGTACATTTCAAAAGTCACATTAAACTTGCTTATTCACTTTATCATTTATTTAACACCTGCATTATTTTAAAATAAATATTGTTGATTTTGAATAGCATAAAAGTAACCTTTCTACCTATCTGTATTATTTTATTTTTCATTACTTGGTACAAGGTCATATATGGATATATTATAATAATATGTGTCTATAGGTTGTATTCATATAAGAAGAATTTTAAATATTTGAAGAGTCTTTTGTTTCTAGGCAAATGATTATCTGAATTATTCATATACTTAAGTATTTTATATTTTCAGGCTTTCATTCATTTTAGAATATAAGATATAAGATTACGATCTATAAGAAGTTAAAATATTTAATGGATAAGCACTTAAATGGTTATTACATTTAATAGTGTTCAAGTGTTTTGTACAATAATTATTTCTTGTATCAAATAAAAACATAAATCGTGAGATTTAGATAAAAAGAACATAGAATGTAGATAAGATATAAATTTAATTAGAGATATTATTTGTGTTTATATTATATTGTATTTAGCCTAAAAAAAGACTCATTTTCTGTGGTTTGTAAAAATCCATACACATTGTGGTCCTGGTATGATTCCTTACTCATTTGGAGGGTATAAAATTAATGTTTTGGTAACCAACATGGTGGCCTTTGACCTGCATTCCCTCCTTTATATGATTACAATTTGGTTTATATGGTGGCCTTTGATCTCTATCCCTCTTTTTTGTAAGATTATAATATCCATATATATATATATATATATATATATATATATATATATATATATATATATATATATATATATATATATATATATATATATATATATATATTATATATATTATATATATATATTGTAATGATACATATTAGAAATACAAGCAAAAGTATAATATATGAGAAAATGATATGAGAATAGTAGTTGATTAACTAAGATTCACTCTATATATAAATACTCATTTGCTTCTAGTACCATACATTCTGAATGTTAAGCAACAGAGTGCATGTTCTCAGAGCTGTGGTAAGTGGGTTTCTTGTATAATTTGTGTGTGTGACATTAATTATATGTATTCATTTGCATGTGTGATATAAAATAAAAGTATTATAACAATACAATAATTAAGTCCAAGTAATTTATGTATTTTTAAGAAATATAAAAGTATTTTAATCTATACTTGCTCCAATATAGACATAAAATAACAATCAACAACTTAATCATAATGATATAATTTATTAATGGGGTAAAAATAATCAAATATATTAATAGTATCTTTCTTAAAGATTTCTTTCTTGAATACTTTTCAAGAAAGAGATTATAATAAAAGTTCAAATCTTTTCTATGTTTTTATATTTTAATTTCTCTCATATGGAAAAGAAATAATTATTACTAGTTTCTGCAGAACTTTTATTAAAATGGATTTATACATTTTGCTAGTCATAATCTACAATATAGTTTCTTTCTTTAATAATTCATATTTAAGACTATTATACTGTCTTCATTCATGAACAAAATAAAATATTTTATTCCAAAATCTCAGACTTCCTTTATATTCTTTATTTAATTAGAATAATCATGTACAGTTTATCATATCCCTTTATTCATTTGTCTTGAATATTAAAGAACAAGATGCAATGTTAATTTTTCTTTCTCTAAATTGCCTTACCATTTGTCTTGACATTACTTCTTCCTTTGAATATCTTTATCTTTTTTACTATTATCTAACAAGCAATGAATACCATGATGCTTAGTATTATCATTTTATTTTTGCATAGAGTAATATTATTAGAAATTTATCTATAAAATTTTAACAGCTTAAAATAGTTGATAAGAAAATTACTAGGCATTATAGTGAAGGTAAGAAAACTGACATGCTATTTGCTTGTCTAGTGCTCCATGTTATATAAGAATTCAAATATAAAACATATTTTTATCAATTTTAATAATAAAAATATTTATAAATGTACACTTCTTACATAGTTTTAACTGAACCCTTTCTGTGATATATACAATTAGTGCATGTTGCTATTTTAATAGCTCATAATGTTATTTACGAATTTTGGAAGTGGCATGTGCCATCTCTTGGTCAATTTTGGTTGCAATTTCTTCATTTTAGGTTTATTTTATAGGAAATTCAAAATTTAAAATTGTAGTTCTAAAAATGTTCGCATATAGTGTTATATTCTTTTTAAAAAAAATCAATTTTTTTTGCTAGCTATTGGTGCTTAGACCAGTCTCTTTTCTCTGACTGGATGCCTGTCAAATCTGGAAATTGTGCTGTAGGCATTTCTAAATGACAAAGTCAGAAACTAAACCAAGATGTTCGACATGTTTGTAATTGATTTTGAAGTAAATAAATATATTTATTGTAATTTTTTACATTCATAAATAAGATTTTACATTACTTTATCAAAACATAAGTTTGATTCGGAAAATTTTAAATTTTACAAGAAAAATAAGCTTGCAAAAATTATCTCTTTCTAAGACTAGTTGTTGACACCTAACAACTAATAATTTCAATAATAGGTGTTTATAAAAAAATCAAAATAAAATCTTTTACACATTCATATATTGAAGTAAATAATTATATCTATCATAATTTTTTACATTTATAAATAAAATTTTACATTACTTTATCAAAATATAAAGTTTTATTCAAAAAATTTTAAATATTATATAAAAAATACGTATGGAGAAATGATCAGTAATAAAAAACAATTATCGCTACTAACTGTAATTAGGTATTTCTAAATGTCAAATTCAGAACTGAAAATGAAATGTAGTACACTTTCATATTTGAAGTAAATAATTATATCTATCATAATTTTTTACATTCATAAATACGATTTTACATTACTTTATCAAAATATAAAGTTTGATTTGAAAAATTTTAAATATTACAAGAAAAATAAGCTTGGGTAAATGGCAGTTCTTCAGAAAAGTAAATTACGTGATATCTACAGACTGAATAATGACACCACTGATTGGTTGAAATATAATTATTTTGTTTTACCACTCGCTATTTTCTAAACATTTTTTGTTATATTTTTCTTCAGTTATTAACATTATTTTTAAATTTTCGTTACATTTAACCAATTTGAATCTAAAATTATTCAATTTTTAGATGCTGAATTAAAAAAATTCTTTGTATTTTAGATTAATATTTTAACAATAGAAACTGACTGAAAATGAAACTGACAAATAATATTGTTCTCAGATTTAAGTAGTGGACCAATACAAAAATTAGACAAAGATTAAATAAATTGAAAGAATCAGTTAAAGGGTTTTAATAGATCCTTTTTTAAAATTTCCTCCTCTGTTTCAAGTAAGATCAAGTAAGAGAGAGAAAAATCTTATCTCAATATTATTGACTTCATCTACATATAAAAGCTTTTGCTGCTTTTATAAATGTTTGGGGTCATCTCTATAATGAATTTAAAGACTATTTGTTTTGGAGCAAAGGGAAATTTAACTAAATAAACATATTAACTTGTGCATATTTCCTTTCTCCATTCTTTATTTCAATCCTATATAAATATATAAACCATTATACAATTACAAATATCCAGTAACGCCCTCTGTTTAATAGTCTATATTTCAATAATAGTGAACTTCAAAAATGAAGTTCGCTATTATTGAGATATAGACTATTAAACAGAGGGCGTTACTGGATATTTGTAATTGTATAGGGGTTTATATATTTGTATGATTATTTCAGTTAGTGTTAACAGTAAATTTATTTTCATATATATATATATATATATATGCATAATGAGTACACACACCTTGGTTTTCAAAAATATCTTGATGTAACTTTGGCATAATCAATATAATAGTTAACATTTACTTATATAATAAATTACATGTGGATGTACATATATATATTGTACCGGTCGAAAACCACCACCCTGCAAGTCAAATCGGATTCAAACTCAGCTGAACCAAAACTGAATTCAAACCCAACTTAACAGCTCAGATAGCAGAAATCGACGGCACAGTGCTATGCGCCAAGAACTAGCTCAACGGTTGGTGAGGACTAGAGATTCCTGAGTAACACTCATATCTAAGAATTTATATACTTTGAATAATCTTATAAATCGAATCATATGTATGTTCGGGTTGCCAACACAGACAGCGAGTATTAACATTTAAATAATTATCAAAAGAATGATGAACTAAGAAACCAAGTATGTTAGAAAATATTTAATACTAATAATAATTTGTTTTGTTCAATAAAATATAAATAGCATTAGTTACCTCTAGTCTTTAAAAGCATTTATAAATATAATCAGAGTAGCGGTCCTTATCATATGCCAATGGAAATTACGCAATATTGGAATTCTATGTCTATGCCCCCAACAAGAAAATATAAAGGTGGATAAAGGTATTTATTTAGAACGGAAATGATTGTTCTAATTTTATTACGGTGGAATATGAGATTTATCTTCACATTCGGAAATCTATTCATGAAGAGCAAAACGTATTTTAAGGCATAACTTTAATCTTTATTTGAAAACTTATTTAATTAAACATATTTGAGAATTGGTTCAACTTTAATTTAAATCACTTCATCACGAATTACGAATGCGGAGAAAAAAAAATCTACTGTGACAGTCAGATGATGTGTGTAGATTTAACCCAGTTCGAATACTAGGCGAAAATACCTCAAGGCCAACCATACGCGAGATATAAATCAAGAATACATATGACCTCTGCCCATTCGCCTGTTCTCGAGGCCTGATCACAAACAAACAACACCATCTGAGCCATGCATAAATTATTTTTCAACCGGCCACAAAGCTTAGCAACAGCGGTAGAGACATGGACGGGAAATCCTAAAGAGCTAAAAGCTAAATGTGTAAAGTACATAAAAAGATGTGTTGGTGTTTGCGTTTTGCGTGCCTGGATCATTGAAAAGTAAAAATAAAGCATTTAATATAACTAAGAAACTCAAGTTTTTGATAATTAAATAATGTTTAATTAATGGCTTTAGAATATGAATAAGGCTTTAATGGGCCTCCGCTATTCCCCTAAATTACTGCAACAAACTAATTAGACAATAAAAAGAAAACAAGTTAATAGGTTTGCGGTCAAATTCTTTTCTTCCCAATTTTATTAAAAAAAATTCCAACTTGATCTTCTTGATAAAGTACGATAGATAATAAAAACCTTTCGCAAAGCATTTCTTATGGCTTTGCGCTAAAAACCTGAAGCAACAGCATTTTTTTTAAAAACATTTTTTTTTTTGCTCACTAACTATTGGGAAATGAAGCAATGGATCTGAAGCCCGATCCATGCTTCACATCTTCCTATAAACTTAATTAGTATTGTAGACCTAAATTAAGTTTATAGTTCAATATCAGCAGGGTTTTGCATTAGAGTTAAAAATAGTTATGCTTATTAAATGTGTATTACAGTTAAATATTTTATTTTAAATAAATTTCATTCTATTGATAAAAATTGCTTAACCTATTAGTCAAACATATATATACATCTAGCGTATATATATGAGTTAATGCAAGATTCTGCTGAAATAAAATGCTTATTCTATTGTAAAATAATAATATATTGTTGTTCAAATTTTATTAAAATATTTAGTATGATTTGATTTTGAGATAAGCCCACCAACATTTCTGAAAGAATGTATATTTTAATTAGTGAGCCGTTCAAGTCTAATTAAAGATGGCATTTTCTTTCTTGCTTTTTAATTAATAGAATTCCAACTTTAAAGTAAGAAAGTTAGAGTAAAAAAATTGAAGTTATTTTTAGAACGTGTTGTTTTGAAACAAAGCAGCAAGGGGGGGCTTATCAAGATCTCAGATCATACAAACAATGGAAGGTAGCTGGCAGAGAAAGTATAAATAGTAGGGAGAACAAAAGAGATGATTATTCAGACTTTTCTTTTTGAAGGAGTCATTTGATTCTGATTTTGCTTGTGAAGGCGATTTATTAAGATTTTTCTTGCTGTTTTATTTCCAAGCTTTCTGGAAAGTGCATTCAGATTTCTCGTGGGAGAAATCCGTCAGATTTTGCTTCACATTTAGCTTGTGCTTCAAAAAAGTTATACAGCTGTCATTTTCAAACAATGGAGAAGTTGGAACCTGCTCCAGTTAAAACCAACCGTATTTTGAGGAAAATGGATATTCTTGGCTAGGCAAATCATAGCTTTGCCTATCGACGAGGTTCCTAAATACCATCCAAAAATGCCTTAACATCCAATCAATAACCATATGAACTCTATGCCGTGTCTGGAGAACTTTTCATGGAAGCCATACTTCATATTTTCATTGTCCGGACAAACACCTATCGTCGGTCGGATCAAGCCACGGACGCCGTAGGGAACATCACGGAAAAAGGACGGTATCGTATATACTATATTAAACTATCTCGTATGCTACTTTTGATTCATATTGTTTTATTGTTGTATTGAAATATATGTCTTTGCTATGTAAACATTTTATGAATTAACCTTAAATATATTTTGGGATCATCTAGCTATATGTAATCTTTTTACCTTCGCTATTCTTCCTTACTAACCATTGTAAATATTTAGTATTTCGTTGCGGTTAAATTTAATAGTTAACTTTTTGTCATTTGAAATCACTTTCCAATTTTATTTATGTTGTTAATTAAATCCAAGTCAGTTTCTTTTGTGTGCCAACTTGATCTCTTTGATAACACCTCTTTTTGTCCGCCATTTGCTTATCACGTATATTTGATTTAGCTATATACGTTCTAAGTCAATTTTAAACACGGTTTTTAGCGCAAAGCCATAAGAAATGCTTGCGAAAGGTTTTTATTATCTATCGTACTTTATCGAGAAGATCGAGTTGGAAGTTTTTTTTATAAAATTGGGAAGAAAAGAATTTGACCGCAAACCTATTAACTTGTTTTCTTTTTATTGTCTAATTAGTTTGTTGCAGTAATTTAGGGGAATAGCGTGTTTAAAATGGACTTAGAACGTATATAGCTAAACCAAATATACGTGATAAGCAAATGGCGGACAAAAAGAGGTGTTATCAAAGAGATCAAGTTGGCACACAAAAGAAACTGACTTGGATTTAATTAACAACATAAATAAACATAACCATGTACCGGTCGAAAACCACCACCCCCAATGTCAAATCGGATTCAAACTCAGCTGAACCAAAACTGAATTCAAACCCAACTTAACAGCTCAGATAGCAGAAATCGACGGCACAGTGCTATGCGCCAAGAACTAGCTCAATGGTGGTGAGGACTAGAGACCCTTGCACTGACACGAATATCTAATAATTAATTACTTTGAATACTTTTTAAATCAAATCATATGTATGTTCGGGTTTCCAACACAGACAGCGAGTATTAACATTTAAATAATTATAAAAAGAATGATGAACTAAGAAACCAAGTATGTTGGAAAGTATTTAATAAGAATAATTTGTTTTGTTTCATAGAATATAAAATACATTAACTACCTCTAGTCTTTAAGAGCATTTATAAATATAATCAGAGTAGCGGTCCTTATCATATGCCAATGGAAATTACGCAATATTGGAATTCTATGTCTATGCCCCCAACGAGAAAATATAAAGGTGGATAAAGGTATTTATTTAGAATGGAAATGATTGTTCTAATTTTATTACGGTGGAATATGAGATTTATCTTCACATTCGGAAATCTATTCATGAAGAGCAAAATGTATTTTAAGGCATAACTTTAATCTTTATTTGAAAACTTATTTAATTAAACATATTTGAGAATTGGTTCGACTTTAATTTAAATCACTTCATCAGGAATTACGAGTACGGAGCGGGTTTTACCGGGACAAAAATGCAACGGTGCTTGACGAATTACGAGGCAGAGAGTCAAATTTAAAGATCGTATTTGTTTTAAATTTTAGTTTTAAAATTGTATAAAGTCGTTTAAAAATACTGATCAAAAGTCACATTCCTTTGATCAGTGTTTTTAATTAAAATCTAATTGCACAAATGTTCAGAGCAATTAAGTTGTATTCAAAATTAGTAAGGAATTTTTATATGTAATTAATGTATCGATTTAAAAATGGCATATTAAATTAAAAGATTGCTAAAAACAGATAATTGATTGTTGGTCAAGCTGCATCGCTAGAGGCTAGAGAAAGTAGGCGGAGCCTAAAACAAAAACAAGTCGGAAAGGTCAGCAGTGGCTATTTTAGAGAAAAACTTACATTCTAACTTTGGTCGTGTTTGAGAGAGGTAGTCTCGAGACAACACAGCAGTTAACAATAATTCAAATATCTTATTAAGAAGCTTACCTGTAAACCGCAATGTTGATGGGCTAAGTGCCAGGAGCTGATCTCTGTCCTGCCAAATTGAGTCTTCATGCCGCTGACTGATCATGTTGTATGTGCTTCGTAGTTTCCAGCTTCCAATCTCCAAATTGACAATGCCTTGCAAATAACTTTCAAAATGCGCGCCTACGTTCGTCGGAAATATCAATCGGGAAAAGCAAGCTGGATGAAGAAAGAAGAGTAACTGTGTTACACGAACTTTTAACTTTCTCCCGAGCTTAATGTTATCAATCAAATAAATTACATGCAAGTTTTTATGTCGTTTATAATGCTATTGTTTAACCTGTCAGTAAATTTTCTTTTCTTTTTAATCCTCTGCTCTAGTCTTTAGAAATAATTTATAACATTTGTAATTAATAGTAATAATCATTTAAATGAATGCATTTATATTTTCTTATGTTGCTTATTTCATGAACAAACAATGCCAATAGTAATATTTCCAACCCGGTGTAAACTAGTGTGTAATAATGATCGATTTAATTTAAAAGTAATTTCATATTCTGAATTAAATATTCTTTCACATTCCAAGTTAGTAAATGTTAAATCACTTTATTATTCTATGTTAAGTTGTTATAAAATTACAATCTAAGGTTCAATATTAAATATATATATAATAGTTTCAAAGTGTTATCTTAATGTCATGTTTGATCTGAGAAATAACTCCCGGTATAATTTGATACTGTCGCTACCGCCTGTCAACCTGAAGGGTTAGGAGTCCCAGAGTAAAATTAACTAATTATTGTTTTTTCACCGTCAGTTTAATTTCGCTATGTTTTATTGGGATAAGGATCTCAGCCTGTGGCGTAGAAACAGACAAATAGTTTCCAGGTTTTATATAATTTCTTTTAAAAATCCGCTTCAAGTATTCGTCCTTCACGTCTGTGGCAATGCCTTCCCTTCACTGAAGTTAGCGTCTTGCCATACTACCATTGGGGAATGAAAGCAATTTCTTTCCCGGTAATCTCTTGGATCACCGGGTTCGGCTGGTTGTCGTGTCTCGGAGCTACTTGGGGGCATTAGATAGATGATGGTTGGCCTTGAGGTACTTTCGCCTAGTATTCGAACTGGGTTAAATCAACATACATCATCTGACTGTCACAGTAGATTTTTTTTTTCCTAACGTGA
>JAQFVV010001175.1:0-99135 GCA_028023455.1 Epiperipatus broadwayi
AATAATAATAATAATAATAATAATAATAATAATAATAATAATAATAATAATAATAATAATAATAATAATAATAATAATAATAATAATTCAATTCAATTCAATTCTTATTTATTACGTGCATTTCAACACTTTCGCTTTAAAAGAAATACACAAGATTACAAATAAATATACAAAACAAACAAAACATTATTCAATATAGTAACATTAATAAAAATATACAATAAGGAAAATTACAATTCATAATTAAAATATATATAAACACATGTTATCTACAATAGATTCAATTTCTTTTTAACATTATTTATAAAATAATCACAAAAAACATCAATGTCATTAAATTTTTGATTATATAACTTTTGTAATCTGTTAATGACAGATTTATTTATAAAAGAGTTTTTAGTTTTATTAATATTAAAAGTGTACACTTCCCTTAGTGAATGAGAAGGAACTCTTAATTCAATTTTGGATATACAATCGTTTACATCAATTTTTCCATCAATCAATTTTTTAAAAAATACCATATCTTTAGTTAGTCTTCTTTCAGTTAATATTGTTTTAAGATTTAAATTTTCCCCCTTTATTAGTTTAATAAATCTTTTCTCTACATTAGAAATTTTAGACTCAATGTAAGCCAAATCCAAATTCCATATAGAAGATCCATACTCCAATAAAGGTACAACAAGAGAACAGAATAACATGTACTTTATACAAGGAGATAAGTCTCTGCCAAATCTCAAAATACATCCCATCCGTCTATATGCTTTACTTATAATATATTTTACATGCTCATTAAAATTAAAATTCTTACAAAATATAAGTCCAAGATCAGAAACAACTTCTTTGTATATAATAACATCTTCATCAATCATGTAATGATAAACAGATCTATCTGTTTTATTGGTATAAGAAACAATACATGTTTTACTTATGTTTATTTTTATATTATTAAATTTACACCATTCTTTAAAATAAATAATATCTTTTTGAAGATCAATATGATCATCATATGTACTAATTCTTTTAAATAATTTACAATCATCTGCATAGGTAAGTATCATACTTTTTTTAATATTTTGATCAAGATCAAACATAAAAACATTAAAAAGTAAAGGTGCTAATATTCCACCCTGAGGTACCCCAATTTTATTTTTGAATAACTTAGAGTTAACTTTATCCATATAAATATAGGAGAATCTATTTTCCAAATAATTAATAAACCATGCAATCAAATGAGAACTAATTCCCATTAACTTAAGTTTATATATTAGATGATTATGTGCCACATTATCAAATGCTTGTGACATATCAAAATAAATAACATCAAGTTGCTTCTGTTCAGAAAGAGAATGAGCAATATGATCTGATATTACCATTAAATTAGTATCAACAGACCTTCCAGGTACAAAACCATGTTGATAATTAGGCAAGACCTTAATCATATCTGTAATAATATTATTGTAAATACATCTTTCATAAATCCTAGCAAATGAAGACAGTACTGAAATAGGTCTATAATTACATGGATCAGTTCTATTTCCCTTTTTATAAATAGGCACAATCTTAGAGATTTTAAATATATCAGGAACAATCATCTTTCAATAGACAAATTAATTATATAACGCAATGGAATTACCAAACAGTCTGCACAACCCTTAATAATAAAATTAGGAATATTATCATATCCCATAGATGATTTAGATTTAAGCTTGTTTATGGCATTAAGCACATCAGTAATATTAATTTTATCTACATCAATATTCCAACTTCTTTTATTATCAGACTCAATATTAATCACATCACTTTCAGTAACATTTGAGTACATATTTGTGAAATGACCAACTAATTCATTCATAGAAGGCTGTATTAAATTATTTTTGTTATTCTTATTCCCAACAATATTTAAATTTTTAATATAATTCCAAAACATTTGTGGATTGTGTTTAAAACCATTTTCAATGCTATTTAAATGATTATCATAATCTCTTTTCATAATATTTTTTGTATAATCACGCAATGCACTAAATTTCTTATATAATTCTTTATCATTGGCCAATTTATATAATCTATGATACTTATGTTTCCTATTAAGTCCCTTACATAATTCTTTAGAAAACCATTTAGGATATTTATTATTATGTTGTGAATATCTAACAGGAATATAATAATCCAAACAATTTTGAATTATATCAATAAACTTATTTACAGCTTCATTCGGATCATTTTCTACAAAAATTACACTCCAGTCAGTATTCTCCAAGGCTTTATATAGACCATAATAATTTCCATGTCTATAATCTTTGAACATACTATTAACAGGTTTTATATGCTCATATGATCCATCTATTATAAATTCCAAAGATGGATGATAAGAATCAGGAGATATAAGAGCCTGATCTGCCAAATTACATTTTAGAAAATCAATGGTACTAAATAATAGATCAAGCATTTTACCCTTATCATTAGTAAACCTATTAAACTGATTTAATTTGATTAATTCAACAAAAATGTTTATTCTAAATAGTTTGTTATTTTTACCAACAGTCTTATTATTGCAAATCAAATAATCTGGTTCATTGAAATCACCCACTATAATAACATCATATTTGTATTTCACTAAAATATCTTCAACCTTTGTCAAAAATGTATCCATTTCATTATATAAGAGAGTAGGTCTAAAATATAGAGTACCCAATAATATTTTCTTTTTACTTCTTAAATCTATTTCAACCCAACAGGATTCAATATTATCATGATTAATAATAATTTGAGTATGCCTAATACATTTTTTAACTCCAATCAATGTACCACCACCTCTTGTTTCATTTATATATTTTCTATCACATCTGTATAAGCAGTACCTATTATCAAATATATTTAGATTACTAATACCATCATTTAACCAAGTCTCAGTTAAAATAATAATATCATATTCATGTAATAAGAGTTCAGACTTAAACTCAATAATAATAATAATAATAATAATAATAATAATAATAATAATAATAATAATAATAATAATAATAATAATAATAATAATAATAATAATAATAATAATAATAATAATAATAATAATAATAATAATAATAATAATAATAATAATAATAATAATAATAATAATAATAATAATAATAATAATAATAATAATAATAATAATAATAATAATAATAATAATAATAATAATAATAATAATAATAATAATAATAATAATAATAATAATAATAATAATAGATTTATACTTATGAGTATATTGCAATAAATATTTAAAAATTTTAAAACTTTTAAAACATATTTTGTTAGATATAGCAGAAATAAATATTCTTTTAGATATTTAAAAATAATCAGAAATAAAATAAGATTTTGTAAACTGAAAATAATCTTTCTAATGATAATGTATAATCCTTTTGTTTTGATTGTGATCTCTTTTTTTTTTAATATAGAAACAAAATGTGAACATTTAAAATTTATTTTAGTAGTAAGCAAACATATCTATCAAATGAAAATAAATTTATTATTTTCTGGATAAGTAAAAATCATTTAATCATAGATTTTACATTGATGTGTGAGACAAAGAAAAACGTCAGAAAATGCTCAAATCTAATAATAGTTTGCTGCAATAAACAACCTCTTAAATTCCAATGAGAGCTAAATAGTTGTATGTCTGGATATTGTGAGCTTTATAAACAATTAGTAAAATCATTGTCTCAAAGTTTAATCACCAATTACCTGTCAACAGAAAACCATTAACACAGCACAAGACTGAAGGTAATGCTAGTTTACTTCCTCTTGTGATGAATCTGATTTCTTACCAGTTCACAAATGAACCACATATTATCAAATAGCAATAATGATTAAAATATGTATAAAAAATGTAAAATTAAATACTGTAGTTAATAAAAAAGTAAAAAAGTTTGTCTTGTATCAATTTTTTTCAAATATTTGAAATTTTTTATTAGTCATACTTTATTTCCTTATTTTTTTATGTGAATTTTAAAGTAATTTTTTCTTGTTGCTTTGCCTTTATGTGATTTCTGAAAATTACAGGATATATTCCCCATTTTTCAAGATAAGTTAAGTCTTTTTTTGTATGATTTTTTTTAATGTGGATTTTCTGCAGAACTTATCTACTGCATAAAATGAGACCCAGATGTATTTCTATTACAAAAAAATGAAATGTGTCACAATTAATTATTGTAAAAAGTATTGTTTAAAAATGAAAAATAAAAATACTAAGAAAGACTTTAATCTAAAAGTTATATAACTTAATAATTTACATATTTTCAGGGAAAGTAATTTTTTTTCTTTATTAATATTGTTAATTTTACCTTTATTTGAAGAAAATGATAACTTTGATAAAAATATGAAATGCTCTTTTAAAAGATAGAAAGTTTATTTAAGAAATGTATTCATTGACATGTAAAAGGAAAATCTCCTCATTAAAATAATATATTTGAATAAAATGAGAGGAAACCAGCTGTAAAAAACGTTGTACAATAAATGCTTAGGTAAATGAATGGAAGTCAAATATGTTGTAGTAATTTTTAAGTGTTCTAAATGTGTGTGTTGTTCATTCTGTAAGGTTATTGATATTTGTGTTATCTTAAATTTACAAAATGATGGATGCATTGCTTTAACATGATTCACCATCTAAAGGACATTATTTTCTTCATCCAACAACTCAATGTGTCAGATGTTGCCTAAAGGACTATTAGTGTTTTAAAAATATATATTTTTTATTTATTTTACTATTATGTAAAGGTATTACAAATTATCAGATAAAATTTTATGCATTTATTCTTATGTTGTTCAAGTTAAAAACATTTATTCAATTTATTTTATTCTTTAATTATTTTGACATGAGATAAATTATATTGATATACTTGTCCAGTTAAAGTGAATTTGTATTGCTTTACATTCACTAGTACTATTTTATCAATACACATTTTATATATTTCTGGGTGAATATATAAGTACCTAATATTTATCTGAAGCTCACCAAAACTATTAGCTAATATAGCATAGTAATTTTATTATAATGCTAATAAGGTAGTATATTTTATATTTATTACATTTAGTATTGTTTTGCATTTGCCATTTATATCCACTTATTTGTTAAATATCATGCTGCTATTCATTATATGTGTATTTCTTATTAGTAGCAAAATTTATTATGCTTTTCAAGGTAAATTTTTTTTAAAAGTCACTTCGACTTGTATTTGTTTATTGATTTTAGTGTATTATTTCATGTATGAATTTTTTAGAGATAAATTATTATTTCTAGTTTCAAGTGATATTTATTTTATCTTGCCATGGTTATTCTTGGGATTAATGTTATCTCTGTTTTTATCATTGTGGGATGCATTTGGCTTTATTCTCATTATAAGTTAATTATTGTACCTTGGTGGATTGAGAATTGCTTTCCCCAATGATAGATTTTTTTTTTATAAGAGGTATTTTATTTTAATATTTATTGTCATTTATACTTAGCTAATATAACTGAATTTTTGGACTGGATTTTCTTATGGTTTATATTCCGCTTCCATGTGCTAGGACCATGATCACAAAAATATTTAACTCAAAGAAGGTGGATTGGAATATGCCATTATTGGTATGGTAATTGGGGCTCTGAGTAGCCTTTCCCTCATGAGGATATCTTAGTCTTATTCCATCATGCAGGTGAAGTCAATGTATGCTTTATAATGGTTGTGACAATTAATAATTTTGCATTTGAAGTATATAGTCACTTCAGGGACACTGTTCTATTCATAGTGTACAGGAATTAGATTAATATATGCATTGTACTGTTATGCCTTGCTAGCAGTTACAATAAAACCAACAAACCTATCTTCTTAAAATTTAAAATTTAATATTTTATAATAGCATAATAAGATGTACACATATACGTTTTATTGTCATTATCATCCAGAAGTAATTCACCAATGGATTGGTAAGGTTAGTAAATATATGGTGTCTGAAGGAATTTACCATCTTAATGTTTAAATTAAAATAATGCCAGATATTATTTTCTTATCCATGTCAGAAATAATAATTAGTATTATCATGACAATCTGCTAGAAATATTAAACTTTCTATTAGTTAAGTGTTAAGTTTCTAATTTTATTTAGTGCTTCTATAAATAAAGAATTGTTATTTATACATGCTAATTAATAATAGCCAAATGGACATGAAAGTATATCTTTGATATTATTGTAAATTATATTTTTAAAAAAACCTCAGTAAATGATTATTCTATAACTATAGAATAGCACTCATATTCTGTTTGGAAGGGATTCCATATAATGACAAATTATTATTATTATTTTAAACTAAGTGTAATAAAATAAAAATAGTTAGCCACAGTAGATGTTTTAGAAAAAAGTAATTAAGTTATAGTTAACAAGAATGTTTAATGTTGTAAATAATGGCTTGATTTAAAAAGGGGATAAGTGATGATTTTGTTTTATTTATAAATGCATCATATATACCATCACTTACGTTTGACAAAGAACCCTTCATGTAAAATGTTATCTTATTAATTTTGTATAAAGTGAACTAATGTTAATTGTTAATAAATTTGTTTTATTATTATTAAATTTTAGTCATTGTCTCTATATGATTTCTTGGTTTATGAATTGTTAAAATTTGGAAAAAAAATTGAATTTAGCAGTTGAAGATAGAAGATATACGAGTTCTGAAGAAGGTTGCTGGGGCAATTAAAACTGTAAACTGTAAAAGAGGGTGATAAATAAATCATTGTGTAACAGTAGTAAAATGCATGGATGATTTAATATTATATGAATTGTTAATTATGTTATAGAAATCTTTATTCCAATCAGATATACAGTACCATTTACAAATACAGATCCAAACTTTAATGGCAGTTCCAGAGATTGGAATTGAATTCAAATTCAAATTATTTGTTTGATTTACTTTAAAAATAAAGTTCATTTAAGACTGCATATTGTTTAAATTATTATATCCATGAGAGTTGTACATTATTTTGAAGATAATTTTAAAATTGCATTTGTCGGTGAGTATCAGAAAGACATATAAGGTACCTTTTCATTCTTAGTAATCAAATATCATCATAGTTAAAGACTCTATTCTTCTAAATTTTATTGTTTCATGCTTGTATTATTTAAATTTAATATTTCTTTAATTATCATGACTATTGTTATTATGGTACATTAGGATTCATTGACTTATAAGGGAAAAGGATGTCTTCTATAGTCTGCTAGGAATATTCAATTACTCAAAAATATGTGAAAACAAAATATATTTAATTTCTTTTATTAAGAACCCTGAGATTATTTTATCATTATTACTACATGATTTACCATTACCTGAATCATATATATATATATAAACAAACAAAAAAAGACTTATAAATCCAATAAATAATATTATATTTCAACCAGAGGACTGGTTTTCATCAGAAAGAAAAAAAATACACAGTAAAATGGCGATAATCAAAAATTACACATTTGGTAAAAGATTAAAAATTTAACAAACCCCCCCTGATTGGTCACAAAATCTAACACAGAATATCTACCCAATCAATGACAAAATTCACACACAAAAAAAAATTACATTCCCTCCTAATCAAGCTTAAATTCTATTTAAATTAAAATAAGTATAAAAATAAAAAATTAAAATATACATATGTGCATACATAGAAAAATTAGACTATGCTCACATACAAAAAATAGCTGTGCTCACATTAATATTCATTAAAAACTAAAATACTTATACATTTTAATCAAAAATTATAGTTAATGCAAAGTACAATAATTTATAATAACTAATTATTTATCTATAAACCAATTAAACACAGATATTAAACATCCATATAACCAATCTTTACATAAAAAACCTCATATAAGAAAATTTTCACATAAAAAACTCACATATAGAAATCATTTAGGAGACCAGGTAATCCAGAGATGTAATAGTTCCAGTGTTCAAATTCAATCCATGTGGTTCCAAGGTCTTGAATTTAAAAATAAAAAAAACTCTCCTTTTGTTTCTCTCCTTGTAGAAAAAAAACCTTCCTGAAGAATCACTACTTTTAAATCATCAATTGAATGATTCGGTAAGTTAAAATGTTTTGAAACCGGTCTATCTTTATTCTTATGCAAAATGTCAAATCTATGATTTGTCATTCTGACATGTAAACTATTTGCTGACTCACCTATATACTGGTTTAAACATCTACTACACTCTATCAAATATATCAAATTAACACTTTTACATGTAACATAATTAGGAATATACCATTTAAAATTACGATTCTTAGTACTAAAGACCACTTTTGTCACAACAATATGTTTACATGTAAAACATCTTTTATCCTCACATGGAGAACATCCTTTTTCCTGTACAGAACTACTAATAAAATTTGTTTTGACAAGTATATCTCTAAGTGATCTATGTTTTCGATATACAACCTTAGGTTGAAACAAAAGGAAACAAAAGGAGAGTTTTTTTATTTTTAAATTCAAGACCTTAGAACCACATGGATTGAATTTGAACACTGGAACTATTACATCTCTGGGTTACCTGGTCTCCTAAATGATTTCTATATGTGAGCTGATCCACCTAAGGTTGTATATCGAAAACATAGATCACTTAGAGATATACTTGTCAAAACAAATTTTATTAGTAGTTCTGTACAGGAAAAAGGATGTTCTCCATGTGAGGATAAAAGATGTTTTACATGTAAACATATTGTTGTGACAAAAGTGGTCTTTAGTACTAAGAATCGTAATTTTAAATGGTATATTCCTAATTATGTTACATGTAAAAGTGTTATTTGATATATTTGATAGAGTGTAGTAGATGTTTAAACCAGTGTATAGGTGAGTCAGCAAATAGTTTACATGTCAGAATGACAAATCATAGATTTGACATTTTGCATAAGAATAAAGATAGACCGGTTTCAAAACATTTTAACTTACCGAATCATTCAATTGATGATTTAAAAGTAGTGATTCTTCAGGAAGGTTTTTCTTCTACAAGGGAGAGGAAACAAAAGGAGAGTTTTTTTTTATTTTTAAATTCAAGACCTTAGAACCACATGGATTGAATTTGAACACTGGAACTATTACATCTCTGGGTTACCTGGTCTCCTAAATGATTTCTATATGTTAGTTTTTTATGTGAAAATTTTCTTATATGAGGTTTTTTATGTAAATATTGGTTATATGGATATTTAATATCTGTGTTTAATTGGTTTATAGATAAATAATTAGTTATTATAAATTATTGTACTTTGCACTAACTATAATTTTTGATTAAAATGTATAAGTATTTTAGTTTTTAATAAATATTAATGTGAGCACAGCTATTTTTTGTATGTGAGCATAGTCTAATTTTTCTATATATGCACATATGTATATTTTAATTTTTTATTTTTATATTTATTTTAATTTAAATAGAATTTAAGCTTGATTAGGAGGGAATGTAGTTTTTTTTTTTGTTTGAATTTTGTCATTGATTTGGTAGATATTCTGTGTTAGATTTTGTGACCAATCAGGGGGGTTTTGTTAAATTTTTAATCTTTTACCAAATGTGTAATTTTTGATTATCACCATTTTACTGTGTATTTTTTTTTCTTTCTGATGAAAACCAGTCCTCTGGTTGAAATATAATATTATTTATTGGATTTATAAGTCTTTTTTTTTGTTTTTATATGTATTTCCTTTGGTTAGTTTGTTATATATTAATATTTTGTATATATATATATATATATATATATATATATATATATATATATATATATATATATATATATATATATATATATATATATATATATATATATATATATATATATATATGGCATTATCAAATCAATTCTAATGTACTATAAGAAAAGTACATTAACTCTTAGTTTCCAAGAGTTAGATCAGATCATGGCAATAAGTGATGCTTTTAATAGGGTGATTCGGGTAAATATTTCTTAGCTATAATTCATATATTTATTTTAAATTGGTATTTTCATCATTTATAGATTTATTTAATTGGTAAGAACTAGTTCTTATGAGCTCTCATTTCTTCATCATTTTGCCTGAGGGTGTATATATATATATATATATATATATATATATATATATATATATATATATATATATATATATATATATATAAACATTACAAGCATAAAGCTAAACTAGTCAATATAAAATCAAAACTACCCCAAATCTAAAATTAAACCAGACCAGAATAAAAATAATATTAAAACACAACCTAAGGTTTCACTGCTACAAGCAGACTTCTCAAGTGTAAAGAAATAATAAAAAAAAAACAAAAAACACACATTATATATACTATTAAAAACTACCCACAAATCCATTCACTTCCCATCCACCCTTAATATTAAAAGAACTCTTAAATAAGTTAATTGCTTCAGAATCATAAATTTTCAATAATAAAGACTCTTTAATTCTTCTTTTGATTTCATTTCTCTCAAAGAAGACAACCTTAGCTTCATCAAAATCAATAGTGTGGCCTGTATCTTTTTCATGGACATACAAAGCAGAACTAAGATATCTATTTTTAACTCTACTTTTATGAACCTTTACTCTTTCATTTAAACTCAAACTACTCTGACCTATGTAAACCTTCTTACAAAATAAACAAGGAATAAAATATACCACACCAGGAATAGTCTTTCTATCAAAAACTTCCTTTGTATTATTCAATAAATTATTCAATGTAACACCCCTTTTCCAAGCAATTTTCTTATTTCCAAACAATTTACTATTTCTACACACAATTTTATAAGAAGACAATTTAAATGGCAAAGAAATAAAATCATATTTTTCTTTAACCTTTACATCCTTACAAATATTACTATTAAATAAAATTCTTTTAACAAATTTATCAGAGTATCCAACACTTAAATAATCTTTATAAAATTGATAATTCTGAAACAAAGCTACCCCACTAGAATTATTTAATTTAATATTCCTATGACAATAATTCCTTAAAGCAGCTACTTTATGAGATACAGACTGATAGCTATCAGGTTTAATTATAGATCTTAATTCTTTACTTTTAACTAAATGACTGCACAATAAACAATTAGTTTCTATATTTCTAATCACCAAAAGATCTAAAAATTTTAACTTACCAAAATCTAACCCCCCTCCTTCTAACACAAATTTTATAGAAGGATCAAAACAATTAAACTCATTTACAAATTCCTTCAATTTACCATTCTCAACAACAAATAAACAATCATCAACATATCTGACAAATAATTTTACATATAAACAATTCTTTTTAATAATAATTTCTTCTTCCATAAAACTAATATAAACTGAACATACTAAAGGAGAAATAATATAATCTATTATCCACCCTTCCTTAATCTTATAAAAATTACCTTTATAAGTAAAATACATAGAATCTTCCAATAACAAAAGCAAATCTTTAATTACCTTAATTTTATTTTTTGATAAAGAACTTTTCTTAATCAATACAGACAAAAGAACATCAATACTGCTTAACCTATTAACAGACTGATACATATTTTCAATATCTAAACTTCCAAATACCCAACTACTTTCCATTTTAAAATTATTAGTCTTATCAAAAGCCTCAAAAGAAGAAGAAACTGTGTACTGACCAAAATCAACAAATTGTTTTAAAAAATTATTCAAGAATCTAGAAATACCTTCTACAACACTACCTGTAAAATCAAAAATAAATCTTAAAGGAAAACCATCTTTATGAGTTTTAATATTCACAAACATCTTAGCTGATGTAAAATCATTAGGATAGCATTTTAAATAATCTACTCTATTAAAAAATTTTAAATTAACCATTTTCTTCATAATATCTATCAATTTTCTTTTAATCAAATTACCTGGATTTTTATCTAACAACATATATTTACCATTATTTAATTCTCTATCCATTTTCTCTTTGAAATCATCTCCTTTCATAATAACAAACCTACCAGCTTTGTCTTCATGAGAAATGATTACATCATTAGCAATTAACCTATTTTTAAGATGTTTAATCTCAGCAGGATTAATAACAAATTTTTCTTTCCTTTTTAAACTTTTATTCAAAATCGATTGAATACCAACTTTCTGCTCATCACTCAAATTACTAGATTCAATAGACGAAATTGTATCAAAAACTATATTTTTTGAATGAAATGGAACAAAATTTGGGCCTTTACCAAGAATATCTAATTCTCTATCATTTAACTTCAAATCCGTAAGATTAACAACTCTATCCTCAGAAACATTATTCTCATAACCTTTATCACTACAATAAACTTTATTAACTTTCCCAAACAACCACTTTAATTTTCTTTCATATTTTTTACAATATAAATTTGACCTATTCTGTCTAAATTGTCTCATAAAAAAATTCAAAATTGAATAATTAAAATCTTGCCTCCTTTCTAAATAAAATCTATTCCTTTTATATAGATAAATAAATTTATAAAACCTTACAAAAATATCTTTTAAAAAACTATTCAATATATATGTTTGTAACTTAAAAACTAAATTTTTATTTTGAATCAACTTTTTATTTTTACTAAAATTAATAACACAACACCTAGGAAAAACACTAAATTCCCTACATTTTTTAAGAAAATAAATCTGCCATCGTAAAGATTCTATCTTATCACTCAATTTAGACAAATTTTTAATCCTTCTAATATCATTAAATGGAAAATTATTAAAAATTAAGCTCCACAAACCCATACTAAATACCCAAATTACCAATACTCTTATAAATTAAAACCCAATAAAACCTACACACACTTCTATATATATAATATAACTAAATAAACACAAATATACTCTTTCAACCCAAACCCACACAACAAACATAATATACATAAATGACATTCAAATATATCAATAATTAAAAACAAAAAACAAAAATAAATATATCAATAATAAAATGTCTATAATAAATATCAATAATAAAATATCAATAATAATAATAATAATAATAATAAAAATCTTTACACTACATCAGCAAAACTACTCTTAAACTCAAAAAACTCATTAAAATGTAAACATTACAAGCATAAAGCTAAACTAGTCAATATAAAATCAAAACTACCCCAAATCTAAAATTAAACCAGACCAGAATAAAAATAATATTAAAACACAACCTAAGGTTTCACTGCTACAAGCAGACTTCTCAAGTGTAAAGAAATAATAATAAAAAAAAACACACACATTATATATACTATTAAAAACTACCCACAAATCCATTCACTTCCCATCCACCCTTAATATTAAAAGAACTCTTAAATAAGTTAATTGCTTCAGAATCATAAATTTTCAATAATAAAGACTCTTTAATTCTTCTTTTGATTTCATTTCTCTCAAAGAAGACAACCTTAGCTTCATCAAAATCAATAGTGTGGCCTGTATCTTTTTCATGGACATACAAAGCAGAACTAAGATATCTATTTTTAACTCTACTTTTATGAACCTTTACTCTTTCATTTAAACTCAAACTACTCTGACCTATGTAAACCTTCTTACAAAATAAACAAGGAATAAAATATACCACACCAGGAATAGTCTTTCTATCAAAAACTTCCTTTGTATTATTCAATAAATTATTCAATGTAACACCCCTTTTCCAAGCAATTTTCTTATTTCCAAACAATTTACTATTTCTACACACAATTTTATAAGAAGACAATTTAAATGGCAAAGAAATAAAATCATATTTTTCTTTAACCTTTACATCCTTACAAATATTACTATTAAATAAAATACTTTTAACAAATTTATCAGAGTATCCAACACTTAAATAATCTTTAATAATTTACTAAGGCTGTAACCTTAGAAATAAGCGTCTGAAAAATACGAAGGTAGGGACCTCTATAGGTCTTAAAACACAAGCTTACGCTATGAAGAAAAGAGAGAATCCTTCTTTACTTCAACCTACTTTTATATATAAATAGGTGAAGCTGAAGTGTTTTGATCTAAGAGTGTGAAGCTATTCAATACTTCACTAATTAAGTCCACAATTCTTATAATACATTAATACTCGCGAAATCTTACAATTTACTACGAGTCAATGAAAAGATCTTATAGTAATAAATCTGTTAAGATAATTTAAAGTTGTAATTATAAATTTTATTAAACGCCCATTATTATATTAAGTAATAATTTACTAAGGCTGTAACCTTAGAAATAAGCGTCTGAAAAATACGAAGGTAGGGACCTCTATAGGTCTTAAAACACAAGCTTACGCTATGAAGAAAAAAGAGAATCCTTCTTTACTTCAACCTACTTTTATATATAAATAGGTGAAGCTGAAGTGTTTTGATCTAAGAGTGTGAAGCTATTCAATACTTCACTAAATAGCTTCACACTCTTAGATCAAAACACTTCAGCTTCACCTATTTATATATAAAAGTAGGTTGAAGTAAAGAAGGATTCTCTCTTTTCTTCATAGCGTAAGCTTGTGTTTTAAGACCTATAGAGGTCCCTACCTTCGTATTTTTCAGACGCTTATTTCTAAGGTTACAGCCTTAGTAAATTATTACTTAATATAATAATGGGCGTTTAATAAAATTTAAATAATCTTTATAAAATTGATATTTCTGAAACAAAGCTACCCCACTAGAATTATTTAATTTAATATTCCTATGACAATAATTCCTTAAAGCAGCTACTTTATGAGATACAGACTGATAGCTATCAGGTTTAATTATAGATCTTAATTCTTTACTTTTAACTAAATGACTGCACAATAAACAATTAGTTTCTATATTTCTAATCACCAAAAGATCTAAAAATTTTAACTTACCAAAATCTAACCCCCCTCCTTCTAACACAAATTTTATAGAAGGATCAAAACAATTAAACTCATTTACAAATTCCTTCAATTTACCATTCTCAACAACAAATAAACAATCATCAACATATCTGACAAATAATTTTACATATAAACAATTCTTTTTAATAATAATTTCTTCTTCCATAAAACTAATATAAACTGAACATACTAAAGGAGAAATAATATAACCTATTATCCACCCTTCCTTAATCTTATAAAAATTACCTTTATAAGTAAAATACATAGAATCTTCCAATAACAAAAGCAAATCTTTAATTACCTTAATTTTATTTTTTGATAAAGAACTTTTCTTAATCAATACAGACAAAAGAACATCAATACTGCTTAACCTATTAACAGACTGATACATATTTTCAATATCTAAACTTCCAAATACCCAACTACTTTCCATTTTAAAATTATTAATCTTATCAAAAGCCTCAAAAGAAGAAGAAACTGTGTACTGACCAAAATCAACAAATTGTTTTAAAAAATTATTCAAGAATCTAGAAATACCTTCTACAACACTACCTGTAAAATCAAAAATAAATCTTAAAGGAAAACCATCTTTATGAGTTTTAATATTCACAAACATCTTAGCTGATGTAAAATCATTAGGATAGCATTTTAAATAATCTACTCTATTAAAAAATTTTAAATTAACCATTTTCTTCATAATATCTATCAATTTTCTTTTAATCAAATTACCTGGATTTTTATCTAACAACATATATTTACCATTATTTAATTCTCTATCCATTTTCTCTTTGAAATCATATCCTTTCATAATAACAAACCTACCAGCTTTGTCTTCACGAGAAATGATTACATCATTAGCAATTAACCTATTTTTAAGATGTTTAATCTCAGCAGGATTAATAACAAATTTTTCTTTCCTTTTTAAACTTTTATTCAAAATCGATTGAATACCAACTTTCTGCTCATCACTCAAATTACTAGATTCAATAGACGAAATTGTATCAAAAACTATATTTTTTTGAATGAAATGGAACAAAATTTGGGCCTTTACCAAGAATATCTAATTCTCTATCATTTAACTTTAAATCCGTAAGATTAACAACTCTATCCTCAGAAACATTATTCTCATAACCTTTATCACTACAATAAACTTTATTAACTTTCCCAAACAACCACTTTAATTTTCTTTCATATTTTTTACAATATAAATTTGACCTATTCTGTCTAAATTGTCTCATAAAAAAATTCAAAATTGAATAATTAAAATCTTGTGCTCTTCCGATCTAAATAAAATCTATTCCTTTTATATAGATAAATAAATTTATAAAACCTTACAAAAATATCTTTTAAAAAACTATTCAATATATATGTTTGTAACTTAAAAACTAAATTTTTATTTTGAATCAACTTTTTATTTTTACTAAAATTAATAACACAACACCTAGGAAAAACACTAAATTCCCTACATTTTTTAAGAAAATAAATCTGCCATCGTAAAGATTCTATCTTATCACTCAATTTAGACAAATTTTTAATCCTTCTAATATCATTAAATGGAAAATTATTAAAAATTAAGCTCCACAAACCCATACTAAATACCCAAATTACCAATACTCTTATAAATTAAAACCCAATAAAACCTACACACACTTCTATATATATAATATAACTAAATAAACACAAATATACTCTTTCAACCCAAACCCACACAACAAACATAATATACATAAATGACATTCAAATATATCAATAATTAAAAACAAAAAACAAAAATAAATATATCAATAATAAAATGTCTATAATAAATATCAATAATAAAATATCAATAATAATAATAATAATAAAAAAAAAAATCTTTACACTACATCAGCAAAACTACTCTTAAACTCAAAAAACTCATTAAAATGTAAACATTACAAGCATAAAGCTAAACTAGTCAATATAAAATCAAAACTACCCCAAATCTAAAATTAAACCAGACCAGAATAAAAATAATATTAAAACACAACCTAAGGTTTCACTGCTACAAGCAGACTTCTCAAGTGTAAAGAAATAATAATAAAAAAAAACACACACATTATATATACTATTAAAAACTACCCACAAATCCATTCACTTCCCATCCACCCTTAATATTAAAAGAACTCTTAAATAAGTTAATTGCTTCAGAATCATAAATTTTCAATAATAAAGACTCTTTAATTCTTCTTTTGATTTCATTTCTCTCAAAGAAGACAACCTTAGCTTCATCAAAATCAATAGTGTGGCCTGTATCTTTTTCATGGACATACAAAGCAGAACTAAGATATCTATTTTTAACTCTACTTTTATGAAACTAATTGTTTATAGAAACTAATTGTTTATTGTGCAGTCATTTAGTTAAAAGTAAAGAATTAAGATCTATAATTAAACCTGATAGCTATCAGTCTGTATCTCATAAAGTAGCTGCTTTAAGGAATTATTGTCATAGGAATATTAAATTAAATAATTCTAGTGGGGTAGCTTTGTTTCAGAAATATCAATTTTATAAAGATTATTTAAGTGTTGGATACTCTGATAAATTTGTTAAAAGTATTTTATTTAATAGTAATATTTGTAAGGATGTAAAGGTTAAAGAAAAATATGATTTTATTTCTTTGCCATTTAAATTGTCTTCTTATAAAATTGTGTGTAGAAATAGTAAATTGTTTGGAAATAAGAAAATTGCTTGGAAAAGGGGTGTTACATTGAATAATTTATTGAATAATACAAAGGAAGTTTTTGATAGAAAGACTATTCCTGGTGTGGTATATTTTATTCCTTGTTTATTTTGTAAGAAGGTTTACATAGGTCAGAGTAGTTTGAGTTTAAATGAAAGAGTAAAGGTTCATAAAAGTAGAGTTAAAAATAGATATCTTAGTTCTGCTTTGTATGTCCATGAAAAAGATACAGGCCACACTATTGATTTTGATGAAGCTAAGGTTGTCTTCTTTGAGAGAAATGAAATCAAAAGAAGAATTAAAGAGTCTTTATTATTGAAAATTTATGATTCTGAAGCAATTAACTTATTTAAGAGTTCTTTTAATATTAAGGGTGGATGGGAAGTGAATGGATTTGTGGGTAGTTTTTAATAGTATATATAATGTGTGTTTTTTTTTTTTATTATTTCTTTACACTTGAGAAGTCTGCTTGTAGCAGTGAAACCTTAGGTTGTGTTTTAATATTATTTTTATTCTGGTCTGGTTTAATTTTAGATTTGGGGTAGTTTTGATTTTATATTGACTAGTTTAGCTTTATGCTTGTAATGTTTACATTTTAATGAGTTTTTTGAGTTTAAGAGTAGTTTTGCTGATGTAGTGTAAAGATTTTTTTTTTTTTATTATTATTATTATTATTGATATTTTATTATTGATATTTATTATAGACATTTTATTATTGATATATTTATTTTTGTTTTTTGTTTTTAATTATTGATATATTTGAATGTCATTTATGTATATTATGTTTGTTGTGTGAGTTTGGGTTGAAAGAGTATATTTGTGTTTATTTAGTTATATTATATATATAGAAGTGTGTGTAGGTTTTATTGGGTTTTAATTTATAAGAGTATTGGTAATTTGGGTATTTAGTATGGGTTTGTGGAGCTTAATTTTTAATAATTTTCCATTTAATGATATTAGAAGGATTAAAAATTTGTCTAAATTGAGTGATAAGATAGAATCTTTACGATGGCAGATTTATTTTCTTAAAAAATGTAGGGAATTTAGTGTTTTTCCTAGGTGTTGTGTTATTGATTTTAGTAAAAATAAAAAGTTGATTCAAAATAAAAATTTAGTTTTTAAGTTACAAACATATATATTGAATAGTTTTTTAAAAGATATTTTTGTAAGGTTTTATAAATTTATTTATCTATATAAAAGGAATAGATTTTATTTAGAAAGGAGGCAAGATTTTAATTATTCAATTTTGAATTTTTTTATGAGACAATTTAGACAGAATAGGTCAAATTTATATTGTAAAAAATATGAAAGAAAATTAAAGTTGTTGTTTGGGAAAGTTAATAAAGTTTATTGTAGTGATAAAGGTTATGAGAATAATGTTTCTGAGGATAGAGTTGTTAATCTTACGGATTTGAAGTTAAATGATAGAGAATTAGATATTCTTGGTAAAGGCCCAAATTTTGTTCCATTTCATTCAAAAAATATAGTTTTTGATACAATTTCGTCTATTGAATCTAGTAATTTGAGTGATGAGCAGAAAGTTGGTATTCAATCGATTTTGAATAAAAGTTTAAAAAGGAAAGAAAAATTTGTTATTAATCCTGCTGAGATTAAACATCTTAAAAATAGGTTAATTGCTAATGATGTAATCATTTCTCGTGAAGACAAAGCTGGTAGGTTTGTTATTATGAAAGGAGATCATTTCAAAGAGAAAATGGATAGAGAATTAAATAATGGTAAATATATGTTGTTAGATAAAAATCCAGGTAATTTGATTAAAAGAAAATTGATAGATATTATGAAGAAAATGGTTAATTTAAAAATTTTTAATAGAGTAGATTATTTAAAATGCTATCCTAATGATTTTACATCAGCTAAGATGTTTGTGAATATTAAAACTCATAAAGATGGTTTTCCTTTAAGATTTATTTTTGATTTTACAGGTAGTGTTGTAGAAGGTATTTCTAGATTCTTGAATAATTTTTTAAAACAATTTGTTGATTTTGGTCAGTACACAGTTTCTTCTTCTTTTGAGGCTTTTGATAAGATTAATAATTTTAAAATGGAAAGTAGTTGGGTATTTGGAAGTTTAGATATTGAAAATATGTATCAGTCTGTTAATAGGTTAAGCAGTATTGATGTTCTTTTGTCTGTATTGATTAAGAAAAGTTCTTTATCAAAAAATAAAATTAAGGTAATTAAAGATTTGCTTTTGTTATTGGAAGATTCTATGTATTTTACTTATAAAGGTAATTTTTATAAGATTAAGGAAGGGTGGATAATAGGTTATATTATTTCTCCTTTAGTATGTTCAGTTTATATTAGTTTTATGGAAGAGGAAATTATTATTAAAAAGAATTGTTTATATGTAAAATTATTTGTCAGATATGTTGATGATTGTTTATTTGTTGTTGAGAATGGTAAATTGAAGGAATTTGTAAATGAGTTTAATTGTTTTGATCCTTCTATAAAATTTGTGTTAGAAGGAGGGGGGTTAGATTTTGGTAAGTTAAAATTTTTAGATCTTTTGGTGATTAGAAATATAGAAACTAATTGTTTATTGTGCAGTCATTTAGTTAAAAGTAAAGAATTAAGATCTATAATTAAACCTGATAGCTATCAGTCTGTATCTCATAAAGTAGCTGCTTTAAGGAATTATTGTCATAGGAATATTAAATTAAATAATTCTAGTGGGGTAGCTTTGTTTCAGAAATATCAATTTCATAAAGATTATTTAAGTGTTGGATACTCTGATAAATTTGTTAAAAGTATTTTATTTAATAGTAATATTTGTAAGGATGTAAAGGTTAAAGAAAAATATGATTTTATTTCTTTGCCATTTAAATTGTCTTCTTATAAAATTGTGTGTAGAAATAGTAAATTGTTTAGAAATTAGAAAATTGCTTGGAAAGGGGGTGTTACATTGAATAATTTATTGAATAATACAAAGGAAGTTTTTGATAGAAAGACTATTCCTGGTGTGGTATATTTTATTCCTTGTTTATTTTGTAAGAAGGTTTACATAGGTCAGAGTAGTTTGAGTTTAAATGAAAGAGTAAAGGTTCATAAAAGTAGAGTTAAAAATAGATATCTTAGTTCTGCTTTGTATGTCCATGAAAAAGATACAGGCCACACTATTGATTTTGATGAAGCTAAGGTTGTCTTCTTTGAGAGAAATGAAATCAAAAGAAGAATTAAAGAGTCTTTATTATTGAAAATTTATGATTCTGAAGCAATTAACTTATTTAAGAGTTCTTTTAATATTAAGGGTGGATGGGAAGTGAATGGATTTGTGGGTAGTTTTTAATAGTATATATAATGTGTGTTTTTTTTTTTATTATTATTTCTTTACACTTGAGAAGTCTGCTTGTAGCAGTGAAACCTTAGGTTGTGTTTTAATATTATTTTTATTCTGGTCTGGTTTAATTTTAGATTTGGGGTAGTTTTGATTATATATATATATGTGTGTTAATTCTAATATTTTCACGGATAAAAGATGTCATATTATTATTACTATTTATGGGATATTCTGTGTAATGAAAAAGCTAAATGCTGACGTTTCAGTACAATATCAAGTACTTTCCTCAGAGCATCCTCTTTCTCAAATCATAAGAATGCATATGAGATTTAAAATCATTTTTATCGTTTTCTTTCTCCTCATATTTAAATTCTATTGGTTGAAAAGTTTTAAAATTTATTTTCTCTTCCAATAGCTTCTTCCAAATGCTGTTAATCTTCTTTAATTCACACCTTTCATTTATACTCTTGGGTCTTTTAAAAATCTCTATAGCTTCTCTTAGCAATCTCTGGTCATATTGTTCAATTTTTGCTAAAATATTTGTTTTTTTCAAAATTGTTATCATGATTAGTTAATTTTATAAGAGAATAAATAGCGGATGAATTGGATTTTTCTCTGACTGCCAGAATGTGTTCTTCCTTTCTAATATGAAATTCCATGAAGGGTCTGTTCACATACATATATTGGACAGACTAATCATGGAATAAATATTAGAAAGGAAGAACCCATTCTGGAAGTCAGAGGAAAATCCAATTCATCAGCTATTTATTCTCATATAAAATTAACTAATCATGATATCAATTTTGAAAAAACAAATATTTTAGCAAAAATTGAACAATATGACCAGAGATTGCTAAGAGAAGCTATAGAGATTTTTAAAAGGCCCAAGAGTATAAATGAAAGGTGTGAATTAAAGAAGATTAACAACATTTGGAAGAAGCTATTGGAAGAGAAAATAAATTTTAAAACTTCTCAACCAATAGAATTTAAATATGAGGAGAAAGAAAATGATAAAAACGATTTGAAATCTCACATGCATTCTTATGATTTGAGAAAGAGGATGCTCTGAGGAAGGTACTTGATATTGTACTGAAACGTCAGCATTTAGCTTTTTCATTACATGAAATATCCCACAAATAGTAATAATAATATGACATATATATATTATAGTACATGCTCTATCAATTCAGTACTTTTTTAATTTCAAGAAGCAATTCATACATTATAGAGATTAGAGATTGCAGCACACAAAAAAGTAACCATTTAACCTTTTAGCTTCTAGATTTTCCATCTAATCATAATGTAATGGAATATAGTATGCCATTACATTATTTTAAAATTAAAATAAAAAGATCATAAATAAAAATTGATTTATTAAAAAGAAAAAAACTTAACTTAAAAACTGAAATTTAAAAACTGTTTAATGTATATATAGATCGCATAGATGGACAACTTTAAAAACTATTTAAAAAATAAAAGTATTTGAAAGTATTTTTTTCTAAAAAAAAAGTAAAGATATAAAGATTTGATATTTTTGAAAATAGAAATAATGTTGATTTTTATAATGTTAAAAATGGAAATGATTTTTTTTATTAATTAAATGATTGTTCTAAAGCAAACTAGCCTTTGGGGCACTTAAAATAAATTAAATGGTTAAAGAAAAAAAATTAAATGACCAATGCAAACATGAGAAATGTGAGCATGAACCGTAATTGAAACACCAGGGGATTAGTGATGACTTGCTCATTGAATCCAAAGATTGGATGATAAGAGACTAAAAAATATATAAAAGCCAAATTATTATTATAATTGTTATCTGAGAGCTGACTATGAACATACTGTTATAACTAGCTTTATTGCAGATTTCATGATGTTGATGTCTGCAATGAATTTAATTTTCCAGACAACCAGCTGAGGCTTCTGGATGACAGTTCCTGACCAAATGAATGGCAAGTAGCGGTTTCATTTCAAAGAACAAACAATCTACAAAAGTGATTATGAAGATGGATCTCTAAATCTGCTCAATCCATAAAGTATGAACTCTTGTGTCTATCTAATAAGAACTTTTCTAAAATTGCAATTAATAGCTAAAAATAAAAACAATTACCTGACTTAAAAAAAAAATTAAAATCAATTATTAATATTTTTATATGCATATGTTTAAGCAATCATTTCCATTTCTCTTTGTGTCTGTGCATGTGTGTTAAGTGTTAATTAAAATGTATCAAATTAAAGTTGGGTATATATAGCTGCATGGCTAAAAATTAATAACTATGTTTAAATTCATTTATGTTTATTTTAAAGGGTTAATTTCAGACTATTTGTTTCATAGTTAGGATGATGTTTGTAAAGGGATATATGGGTGTTTATATCAATGTAATGTGAAGCATGTTTAGCATACAGGGCAACATGCCCAACTGAATGCATGACCCCAAAGAGGCAGCCATATTGTTGCAATGGTCACAGATGTATTTCTTGCACCATTGACCCCTTCTAGCTCTATGGACAGGGATTTATAAGTCGGCAGAAAGACCACTCCCCCCCATACATAGCACTCTTTAATTAACTTATATACATGATTTCTTTGTCAGACAGATGCACATTCCTGTACTGGTCAAGAATTATATCCTTCAAATAATATCACGCTGTCAGATGTACATTCTTGTCAGTGTGATTTTATGCTAGCATCTTCATATTGCATTGGTTGTGACTATATATCTGGAAGCAGGTGTTGGTTTGGCTACAAACTTTTAGTCTGAGAGATTGAATGAATGTTTTGATAAGTTTTTAAGTGAAAAATCTATGTAGCCTATCTATACTCAACTTGCTAAAGTAAAATATAATTTAAATGGCCATCTGTGTGATTTATTAAACAATAATTTAAACTTAAAAAATAACAACAGTGACCAATTTAAAACTAATTGTAAAGTCTAAATTTAATCCTCAATTTTAAATATAAATATTATATATGTGCATTAATAAATGTTTGTGTGTTAATAACTGGCAGTGTCTTATTTTATTAAATATTAATATATTTTAAGTTGTATTAAGTTTCTGCATTTCCTTGAGCTAGTGGCAAGGGCAAATGGTCAATAAAATAAAAGTTGGATTTTTAACTTGCATATCTGCCTACTCTATAAATTTTCTAGGTTTGAATGGCCTAGATGGTGCCCTGTTCAGCAGATACGGTATGACTGTTAGCTCCAACCGCCCTGACCATTATAAAATGGTGCCCAGCATGGGGCGATGTTTAATAAACCACGAGTACCCTGAGAATTTTTAAAAAAATCATGCCAGTAACATTTTTTTTTAAAATGAGTATATATTTTTTGTATTAATGTAAAGTTATAGTTTGAATCTTGTAAAAAGACTGCCAGTAAGAAAATTGTGCATATATAGAAATAAATGTGAGGAATAAAATATAATAATTAATGTAAATCATAATTTAAAAAAAAAGTCTAAAATTATGTAACTTCTTTGACTTGCCTAAGTTAATAATGAAATGTAGAAAAAATGAAACTATTGAGAGAGGATGTGTAATCTGAGCTGGGATGAAAAGGAAAGAATAGTCAGCATTTTTTTTGGAATTACTAACCAAGTTTTGTCTTTTTAAAAAAGTTTAGTATAATCAATTTGTGTAACATCATTACTAACACTAAGTAAATTCTTTTTTTTTAATGTTTTTGTTTTTTGAAGAAATTTACTGATATGTAATGGAATATAATTTGCCATTACATTATTTTAAAATTAAAATAAAAAGATCATAAATAAAAATTGATTATTAAAAAAAAAAAAACTTAACTTAAAAACTGAAATTTAAAAACTGTTTAACGTATATATAGATCACATAGATGGACAAATTTAAAAACTATTTTAAAAAATAAAAGTATGTGAAAGTATTTTTTTGTAAAAAAGTAAAGATATAAAGATTTGATATTGTTGAAAATAGAAATAATGTTGATTTCTATAATGTTAGAAAATGGAAATGATTGCTTTATTAATTAAATGATTGTTCTAAAGCAAATTAGCCCTTGGGGCACTTAAAATAAATTAAATGGTAAGAGAGAAAAAATTAAATGACCAATGCAAACACCAGAAATGTCAGCATGGACCGTAATTGAAACACCAGAGGATTAGTGATGTCTTGCTCATTGAATCCAAAGATTGGATGATAAGAGACTAATAAAAATATAAAAGCCAAATTTATTATTATAAATGTTATCTTAGAGCCGACTATGAACATACCATTATAACTACCTTTATTGCAGATTTCACGATGTTGAAGTCTGCAATGAATTTAATTTTCCAGACAACCAGCTGAGGCCTCTGGATGACAGTTCCTGACCAAATGAATGGCAAGTAGCAGTTTCATTTCAAAGGACAAACAATCTACGAAAGTGATTACAAAGATGGACCTCTAAATCTGCTCAATCCGTAAAGTATGAACTCTTGTGCCTATCTAATAAGAACTTTTCTAAAATTGCAATTAATAGCCAAAAATAAGAACAATTATCTGACTTTAAAAAAAATTTTAAAATCAATTATCAATATTTTTTATATGCATATGTTTAAGCAATCATTTCCATTTCTCTTTTGTGTGTGTGTGTGTTAAGTGTTAATTAAAATGTATCAAATTAAAGTTGGGTATAGATAGATAGCTGCATGGATAAAAATTAATAACTATGTTTAAATTCATTTATGTTTATTTTAAAGGGTTAATTTCAGACTATTTGTTTTGTAGTTAGGACAATGTTTGTGGAGGGATATATGGGTGTTTATATCAATGTAATGTGAAGCATGTTTAGCATACAGGGAAACATGCCCAACTGAATGCATGACCCCAAAGAGGCAGTCATATCATTGCAATGATCGCATTTCCTGTGCCACTGACCCCTTCTAGCTCTATGGACAGGGATTTATAAGTCAGCAGAAAGACCGCTCTCCCCCCATACATAGCACTCTTTAATCAATTTATATACATAAATTTTTTCATCAGACAGCTGCACATTTCTGTACTGGTCAAGAATCATATCCTTCAAATAATATCACGCTATCAGATGCACATTCATGTCAGCGTGATTTTATGCTAGCATCTTCATATTGCATTGGTTGTGACTATATATCTGGAAGCAGGCGGTGGTTTGGCTACAAACTTTTAGTCTGAGATTGAATGAATGTTTTTATAAGTTTTTAAGTGAAAAATCTATGTAGCCTATCTATACTCAACCTGCTAAAGTAAAATATAATTTAAATGGCCATCTGTGTGGTTTATTAAACAATAATTTAAATTTAAAAAATAACAATAATGACTAATTTAAAACTAATTGTAAAGTCTAAACTTATTCCTCAATTTCAAATATAAATATAATATATGTGTGTTAATAAATGTTTGTGTGTTAATAACTGGCAGTGGCTTATTTTATTAAAAATTAATATATTTTAAGTTATATTAAGTTTCTGCATCTTCTTGAGCTAATGGCAAGGGCAAACAGTCAATGAAATAAAAGTTGGATTTTTAACTTGTGTATCTGCCTTCTCTATAAATTTTTTAGGTTCGAATGGCCTAGATGGTGCCCTGTTTGACAGATATGGTATGACTGTTAGTTCTATCACACCAACCATTATAATAATATTAATTATAAATACATCTCATATTGTTGATATTATTAGCATATCAGCTCAATTCACTGATTACAAAAATCAATAATAAATTTTATGAAAGAAACCAACACACTATATAGAACCATATTGTGTCAACTACTGAACTTATTTTTACATGTACATAAATGTTCATGTTATAACTCATATTCTACGAAGGCAATAAACCTCGAGAATGTGCACTTGAAATGCAAAAGTACGGACCTCTACAGGTCTTAACCCCTATTTTTGCATTTTTAAGCACATATTCTTGAGGTTTATTACCTTAGTAAATATTACTTACTTACGTAATCCATGTGCGTTAAATAAATTTATAATTACAAATCATATTTTTGTAATGTTATCAGGTACTGCTACATTATAATGCATTAATATATATTGTATCTGATGAAATGATGAAGAGCATAACCTACAGCAATTTAACTGTCAAAATGTTTGTTTAACTTAAACTATGTGGACAATCACTATAATGAAACTCTATAGCTGTAAGAAAAACAATTAAATATATAAGAAAACATGATAAATGTGAATTAATAAATAATAATGATATCTCAGGGTTATGAAATTGAAATATAATTGTATTATTTGTAAATACGAATAAATCAATCTAATAATACTTATATATTTGGCCAGCCATATATCAAATCAAAAGATACATCAGAGTTTAAAATATTTAAGGAGAATAAATAAAACTCTTAAAATTTTAATCTTTAATTTAAAAAGTCTTTATTGTCATTATAGCTAAATAAGGGCATTTTATTGTATTTAAACCAAATCTTAATTAACTAAACATTAATATTTAAGCTGTGTGCAAGTATTAGCAATAAATATAAAAACGTTACTTACTACAACAGTAATATACTTTAAATAAATGCATTCTAATAATACCATGTGACCATATTAATTTATTAATTTAAATAATAAAAGACCAAATCAGGTAATTTTGTACATTATAAATAAATATATAAATTATAATAATAAATTAAGTTCTCAATACTCAAAGGATAAATAATTTATAGTAATATTACTTGTGGTACCTTGATCCTGATTTCTCCTATATTAATAACTGTAAGGTGTACTTCTACATGTTGTGGGACAAAACAAGTTATTGGAGAAGGCTATTAAGTCAAGGATAAAAAAAATAAGTATTAATAATTATATGTAACAAAGTGAAATAATATTTTATCTGATCCCTAGGCACACTAGTCTAATCTAATCAATCTCTTACCTACATATTATGCTGACATAAGTTTTAGTTAATTCTTAAAATGTAAAACATTTATTTTATTATAGCATATTTCTCTAAAGATGTCACATTATCTTGCGTAGTTTCTATAAGTACTTATAGAAGATGCTTATCTAAGCAACTATATTATATAATCTATATATAATGAATAATAAGTAAAAACAAATATCTTTTTGTTGTATTATATATATATATATATATATATATATATATATATATAATATATTTCCACATTATATTTCCACATATATATATATATATATATATATAATGTGGAAATAAATTGATGTTTTCTATTTTTTATATATTAATACATAATTTCTCACTAAAAAAAGAGAATGAGTGTTACAAAAAAGCAAAAAGATAAGAAAAAGATTGCTGTTTTATTAAGCATTGAGTAGAAAATTCAACACATATAGAAGAGCACAGTTTGGACCAAGAACTTTCTGGTGAATTTTATGCATATGTAAATATTTATAATAGATAAGTTGTACATAAGAATTAATTTTTTATTCAAATAAATTGCACTATATAAACTTATTTATGTGTGTTGTGATTATTCATTGAAATATTTGTTGTTTATTAGTATCATTATACAGCATCTTTATAATCTAAGATTTACTTAAAGTATTTAAGAGTTCCAATTATTTTTATCAAAAGCTTTAAGAATATTTTTTTAAAAAAAAAAAATCATTGAAAACCTTAGGCACTTTAACTGTAAAACCATAGAGGTGTAAAAAGAATTAATCCAGATAAAACACTAAATGATGACAAAATTAAAAATTTTGAATCAATAATTTAAAGTGGTAAACACGCCTTTTTTTTTTAATTTTTAAAGACGCTAAGGAGATAATTAATATTTCTAGAAAAGTGAAATTTCTAATTTTAGCCCTTTCTTATAAAATTGTTTACAAAGAGTAAGTCTATTAATTTTAAAACTGAATTAATAAAACAAATATCCAAATGCAGGTGTTTAGGTAATAATTTTTTGAATACAATATTGATATTTAACTGTAACAGCAGATGACTGTTAAAATTTGCCATTTCAACAATATCTTAGTTGAGAGGTATGCACATAACATTTTCAGCTTACATTAAAAATTTAATCTTGAAGAAGGAGCTACTTAATTCTAATTTATATTATAATTTTATTATTTAATGGTCAACTGTTAGTAAAATTTAAAATTAGAAATAATTTTCAAACATTTACACTTTTTATCATTTTACATAATAGCTGTTTTAATTAATCTATCATATTTTGATTAATTGTAACAATAAAATTACAAGTTTGTGCATCATAATTTTTTTTTTTTTATCTACACACAAAATGGATTCTGACTCCAATCTTTTTTCTTCATTTTTGTTTTATACATTTTCTGTATTTTTTGTTTTTCAACCTTATTATTTTTTCTAGAGTATATTCATTTATGAGAGTTGGATATAATAATGAGTATGATTTTTATTATATATTACATATTCTATTGTCCCTTAAATTAAATTTCAAATTGATTTTCAATAGAAAAAAACAATGATTTTAACATCATTACATTATATCATCATGTGGTGTGTAAAAGAAATTGCATAAATAATTTCATATTTATAAAAACGTTTAGATTCAATATATATATATATATATATATATATATATATATATATATTGAATCTAAATTTATTTATTATATATATATATAAATATATAATTAGTTTCCAACCAGTAACCACCTAAACATTCACAGTAAATATAGCAACCAATATTTCTAACTGCTGTCAAGGCAACCTTCACACCTTTTAATAGCAAGAATGGAAATCCTAAATAATATATATATATATATAAATTTATTTTAGTGCCAAATCAGTAGTTCATCTATTATTGGCTGTCTTTATGACATGAATATGAAATGAAAATTGTCAAGAGCTATCTATATAAAGCCAATCCAGCTAGCTATCCAATATTTGTTAGAAAATGAATATTTAACTGCTTTAACAATGACAAACTACTATTTCTGATTCTAAAATGCCCTTTACCAAATTACTACTTACAGTTATGCATGTTTTTTAAACAGATCATTTAATTATATACTGTATATATAGAGTGATATTGTAAAATTCCATGTTGACAAGAATAATTATAATGTCTAATGACTACTTTTTGTGGAAAAAAACATACTCTGAAGAATAGATATGTCAATTAATATAAATCATTAGAGCTCAAAAGCAGTTCTATAAGACTGAAGTAGCATCAAATCAAGTGAAAAAATAGTTTACATTTAAATGAGAAAACATAAAGTTAAAAAAAACTAAAATGTTCTATTATTTTAAAAGCATTTGTAAAAACAAAAATATAGAGAAATATATTTTTTTTAAGATGGTGTCAACAATAAAAAGTGTAGTACTTAAAAAATATTTACAGACTGTTTAATTAAAGAGAATAAATGAATGCTTGGTAAAAAGAGATGTAATATCAAAAGAAAATTTCAAATAGAAGAGTTATCTTTAAAAATAAAAATTATCATTTTTATGTGTTAATATGTTGGCTTATTTCCATCATTTATCATTTATTTTTATTTGTCTAAAAAATTTTAAACTTTCTTCAAACTTTTCTAAATACAAACAACTGTTAGTAATAACACGCAAATAACACAGGTTAATAGATTACACAACATTTTGAGTTGTAATGATAGATAATGGAAATAGTCCTATATATCTTTACATCTAAAATGCCATCATCACAAACCTTCAGGCATATTATTTTCAGCTTATCAAATAATAATGTTGTGACATTCATAGGTCTAAATCTTTTTTAGATAAATTGGACCTTGCAAAAATCATTGTGATATTCAAAAATTATTTAATATACAAGTATTTATATATTTAAATATAATTAACTAGGTATGATATCTTTAACATACTTTATTATGTAGTATATATATATATATTATAACAGTCGGAGAGATCGTGGAAGCTAATCGAATCTGTGCTACAGAGTGCCACCAGGCTATTGAAACCTGGAAAACTTATATAGTAGGCAGATATGCGCTATTAAGATCTAACTTTTACATATATATTTTATTCTGACCATCAGCCCATGCCACTAGCTCATGGAGACACAGAGATTTAATATAAATTTATTTAAAAGAAATATATTAATATTTTTTAAAAATGAAATTAGCCACTGCCAGTAATTATCACACAAACATTTATTAACGCACATATAAATAAAATTGAGGAATAAAATTTATTATTTTAGATTGGTTACTAATTTTTAAATTTAAATTTTTATTTTAAACAATCCGCACAGATGAATTTAATAATATTTTATTAGAGTGTCGAGTATGAATAAACTACATAGATTGCATTTGAAAAGAAAATATTCTATCCCTTATTTAACCTTAGGAAAAAAGTTCACATTCAAACCAACACCAATCCATCTGATATATCGATGTATTCAATGCAGCACGAATACAACAGCACAATACCATACTGTCAGGAATGCACATCTGAACAGCATGGTTATAGAAGACATTGACTCTCATCCAGTACAGAAATGGTACATCTGTCTGGTGAGAAGAACAATAAAAAAAACTCCATAGAAAGGGACTGTGTTTTCTGTCTTACTATCCCATTCTATAGGTTAAAGGGGTGATCCAAGAGCAGGGAATACCATCTGCTTCTGATGGTCAGTACGAAATGGGGCTTATTTTGCACAAGTGTGGCATATAATGTGATCCTGCACATAACGGATCTCATGCTACATTTACTAATTACACCAATATATCCAATCAATTAACCCAATTTAACTATGAAACAACCTAAGATTAACCCTCACTTAATTAATTAATATAACTTTACAAATCTATGCAGACATTCATACCCAACTTAAATTTAACATTTATATAATTTAATCAATAAATATTAATAAAAAAATGGAAATGATTAAATTAGCAAACTCAAATATATAAAATTAAACATTAATGATTGATTTTGAAAACTTAAAAGTCAGACAATTCATTTTAAAATTAGGTTTAGTTGATTATTAAATGTTTGTAAAATCTTGACAAAAGTTCTTAATTACTTTTAAAATTTTACAAGTTCATATCTTACAGTTGAAGAGCTCCTGATTCCTGATGCCAATTCCTGTGAAGTCTTTCATGGAAGACCGGTCTGTTGTTCTGGAGATGGCCCTAGCTGGTTTAATCCTGGCACTATTTAATTTTAGTACCCATATGATTCGGAGTCTGCAACAGTACCATTCATAATTCAACAGTCATTTCATTTGAAATAAGTGAGAGAGGGTGACAAGTGCGTCTTATCACCCTTCTCAAAAAAAATCAAGCTGGAACCCTTTTAATTTGAATATTTTTTTCTTTTATACCAATCATCAGGATTCACTGAACATGGTTTCCTGTTCCAAAGTTTCGATAAGGTCCAAGCATTGGTTGCTGCTTCTATTGGAACTCTAGTTTTTTTGTTCTCTTATCTATATCTTTCATCTGACTTTTTTATATAAGAGCCTTAAGGGCTAGTTTGCTTTTCGATAATTAATAACACAATCATTTCCATTTACTGAGATTACATAGGAATCTTTTTCATTTATGTTACTTTTTACTAAAAATATTTTATATTTAGATCTTTACCTTTTTTTATAAAAAAAAATAGGTCAAATACTTTTTTTTTTTAAAAAAAAAATACTTTTAAAGTTTTGCATCTGTGCGAATATATATATGTTTAACAACACTTTAATTTTTTAGCTTTTAGTTTTTATTTACGAACTTAAATTTTTATTTTAATTTTAAATTAATGTAATGTCATATTATATACCGTTACAATATATATATAATAAATTAAGTTTGATATCTGTATTCGTTCCACAATATATTATACCGGATACTCAATCTTTCTGAAACAGAGGGCACCACCAGACCACTATATGTCTGGAAAATTTGTTTACTGTGATCAGAATAGATGATGATGGTGGTTTGCGCTGACTAGACTCAGGGAGAAACAACAGATCATAAATTGTTTAGACAATTGAGACAAAAGCACAAAGACAAACGTCAGCCAAATTAAGTTTAAACATATTTCATAAATTTTATTATGAGAAAATAAATTATTAAATATAAGTTTATGACACCATTGAATCAGATTTCAATCAGGTTCAACTGCCTCAAAACGTGATCAAAAAAAAAAAACATTCCTGTAACTTTTTTTTTTTTTTTTTAAACTATAAACACTTTAAAAATATTCTTAGAAATTCGGCCGAACGTTTGCCTCGCACTCATGAAAAACAAAACAATATTTCATTTGAATCAAAACCTTTCTCCATTCTCATAATTCATTAACAAAAAAAAAATTATTTTTTTTTATTTTTATTAAAAACAATCCATGCGATTGCTAAATACTAAACCCTTAACTTTTGTCCGGCGTTCTTTTACTCCTTTTACTAACTTACTAAAATACGTTCCTTTCCCACTCTTATATTTTCTTACCTTATATGATTTTCTCTTGTCTTTTTCACGTTCTATTTTGTTTTCTATCTCATATAATGGAAAACTGTTTTGCCGAGCAAAACACCTTTCTACTAAGTGTCCCCTTTTATTACTCATACTATCAGCATTAGTATATGGAAAGAATTTATCGTCTATGAACTTTTTGACTGTTTGACCTAAGATCCTTCTATATATGGCTTCTATTTCAACCTTAAAATCATATTTCTTAATCTTTTTATTAATTCTTTTCTTCTTTTCAAACTCATATTTAACACAAACAGTTATTGAAACCAATTTAATTTTAGTTTCATGCGGAGACTCTTCTACCTGCTTTTCTGTTTTTACCTTATAACTTTCTTCTATTTCTTTATCTACATTTACTAGATTTTCCACCACACTTTCTATTTGTAACCCATCTGTGCTTATTTCTAACTTTATTTCCACCTTCTCTGTCTTAACACTATCCTGTGCTACTTCAATTTCTATATCTTTTATGATGTCTACTTTCTGACTTTCTTCTACTTCTCCCATTATTTCTCGTCTCATTTCTTTCATTTCCATAATCATTTCTTCCTTTATAGCCTGCTGGCCCTGTTTAACTTCACTAATTTCTTTCTTCATTGCCTGTTGGACCTGCTTAATTTCCTTCTTTATTTCCGCTTTAAACTCTGCCATCATTGCTTGCTGACTTTTCTTGAATTCACTCATATTCTCCTTCATTTCTATTACCAACTTCATCAACATCTTCATCATCATCTGTTACTCACTCTCCTCTTTGTTAACTATTCCCATTTTCGCACCAGACTAAATGTGCAATACTAATTCTTAAAAAAAATCTAAAAATCTAAAAGCAAATATCTATTTATTAATTATTTCCTGTTCACTAATTATTTATATGCCAAATGACAACGAACTATATATATATATTTTTTAAACACTTTTGAATTCGAAAAATTAATTCCGAAAGATTTTCATCTAGAAGAAACGCTATTTATTATTTATTTGTTTGTCTGAAAAAGACGAACTATATTTAACTCTTCAAATAAAATTACTCAGACAGACTTTTTAGACAATACTCTTTTTACTGTTTATAACTTATTTCATTAAAAAGAAGACGAACCCCATTCTACCAAACTTACTCCAACCATACATACAATAATTAACAAAAACCGAACCTCCACCTACTAGATCTTGCCTCTTACACCTGAAATCTTTCTCAATTGTCTAAACAAAATCTCACATGAGTTTGAAAACTCGAAGTCTCACATTGGTAGCGCTAAAACTTATTATCCTATATACCGGATACTCAATCTATCTGAAACAGAGGGCGCCACCAGACCACTACGTGTCTAGAAAATGTGTTTACTGTGATCAGAATAGATGATGATGGTGGTTTGTGCCGACTAGACTCAGGGAGAAACAAGAGATCATAAATTGTTTAGACAATTGAGACAAAAGCACAAAGACAAACGTCAGCCAAATTAAGTTTAAACATATTTCATAAATTTTATTATGAGAAAATAAATTATTAAATATAAGTTTATGACACCATTGAATCGGATTTCAATCAGGTTCAATATGTAATATTCAAATCAATATATATATCAAAATATAGTAATTTATATATATTGATTTAAATATATATATAAAGAACTAGTTAAACATTTATAACTTTTTAACTCAAACGCTTATTCAAATAATAAGTTCGAATTGAGTAGTCCAAAATTATTTATTACTTTAGTCTACAGATTAATCTGTTTGTCTAAAATAATTGCAAGTGGAAAGGTCATATGAAGCTTGTATCTTTTAATTATATTGAGCTTTTTTTTTTCTAATTCTCTCTTCCAGTTTTTTCTGGTGAGGTTAGTGTTCTTTTTATATAACTTCATTTTCCCAGATTTCTGGACTATTTTTAGTTATCAGACTAATATGACTACATTTTCAAATTTTTAACAGAATTAATGTGATCTGTTTATGAATATATTACATAAATATATTAAAAATATAATAAACTTTATATAAGTTTTAATTAGTTTATTAAGTTCCTGCTTTATTTTAAAATATTTTTTCTAATTAAAATATGATCTAAATTGCAAAACCAATTTCTTTGTTATTTATAATTAATTCATTTTTTAGAGGAAAAAAATCTATGTTATGATTTATAAATATATGTGCATCTATCTATTCTATTTAAGGGTATTGCAACATTTAATCTTGAATATATTATAGGTAAAATAATTGAAGGAGATAGAAAAATATTTATAGTGCAATTTTAATTAAAGATATTTTAAAATTACTGTTAAAATAAAAACAATTAGATTGTTAATCAAATCAGACCTAAATTTAAAACAAATATGATCATAATAAAGTTATTTTATTTTGATATATATTATGAAAATCTATATTTATTGGAAGTATTGATAAAACTTGAGTTATTTTATCAGAAGAAAGAGAATAATATCATGGATAAATCTTAACTGATATTCTAATGAAACACCAATTACATTCTTGACTTAATCTATTCTTTTAAATATTATATATGTATAATGATCATGGCAAATTCAAATAAAGATATTAAAATGATTCCAAATTATTTGAGGGATAGTAAAACAAAGATGAAATATTATGGTTAAAATTATTAAAATATGTCTGCTCTATTTACTGTTCGCCAGAAAATGACTTGATGTATGTCATCAATCCAAACTTTAATTTTGCTAAAATCAATTAGTAGTATATATTTCAATTGGCAAATATTGCTTTGTACTACTGATTCTAACTTAAGAAGATTGATAAGTATCATGCATTTGATTTATTCTTTTTGTTATTTTTATATATATTAATATTTGTTCTGCCCATTTTATTTTATTTAAATATTTGAATTTAATATTTTAATTATTTTATACTACAGACTTTTTTATTCTTGAATCTTAGAACATATACAAAATTTTAAAAATTAATGCACTTAGGAATGTGTCTAAACTTTAGTCATAGTGTTTGAAACACTCATTGCTCGATCACTACATCATGTAAAAATCTGACCAATCACTCTTCAGAATTCAATGAATTTCAGAATAGTTTTCAAAATCTGATTTGGTAACTGTCAATTTTCTATGCAATACAACAAATGACTTTTTATATTGATAACATTAAACAAACAAACTTGTTATTAAAGTATCAATAATTAACCCAACATTTTTTTAAAAATTATCTTATTTGATACTGTTAAGCATTAACAAGGTAGTGATGTATAAAACTCATTTTATTAATTAAATCTTTATTTATAAAAAAAAATATTTATAGAAAGCTTCTGTATTGATTATTAATGTTTTAATATTGTCTGCCACTTAACATTATTACAATAAAAAAATTGATTGTTGTATTAAATGGATGATTGGCTGCATTCTATGTAGGTGATAAAAATAAATACTGCATTGCATACTGCAAATTGATTGAAAAAGATTTTTTAATGTGGTTTGACAATTGGGCAATAAATTTTTAAAGTTCTGTGATTACAGTCTATATATATTTAATATATTGGATTAAACATTTCTATGGATTGTTATTATAATAATGAATAAAAATGAGGAGATAATGTAAATAGAGATAAACTTTAACTTTTAATAATATTTATTAAGGCTATAATTAAGACTATGCATCTGAAAAAATGACAGTAGGGACCTCTGGCTTTTAAATAAATCTTGTGTTAAAGATTTGCAGAGGTCCCTACTGTCATTTTTTCAGGCGCATAATCTTAACATAATTATTATAATTTTTAATATAACCAAAAAATTAATTGCCAATTCATGAGATATTAATTATATTTTCTCATTAATCTATAATAACTCTTTTCTTTGATGTTTTTGTTATATCTTCTCATTTCTATTCATTATATATATATAAAATAAAGAAGGGGGAAAAAAAAAAAAAAAAAAAAAAAAAAAAAAAAAAAAAGGGGGAGGGAGAAGAAAAAGAAAAAAAATATAACCAAAAAATGAGATTTGATGAACCCAAAATCTCTCAAAGAAGCACATATATGAAAAGCCATTTTCTAACTATAAAGCAACAACAAGAGCTTCTTGAGATTTTGCAATAAACAGAAGACAAGTGATTGAGACAAATGTTCTATGTGGAAGTGCATTTATGAAAGTAACTTGCATGCAATGCATATATGTTCTATTTCCACATGAAATAAATGTTAATACTATTTGATATTTCAATAATATATATATAATTTGAAATAAATAATTTTCTCAATATAAATGTTAATACTATTTGATATTTCAATAATATATATATAATTTGAAATAAATAATTTTCTCAAGGTATTTCTGTATATATGTGCTATTACTTTTAATATATTTTAAGCAAAGATTTTCTAAAATATTTTTTATTTAATAAACTAATTAAATATAAATTAATCTGTGTTTAAGCTAAGACTAGCAATTTTAAAAATAATGTTAACTAATAGTTTATCTCAGGACTGTGAATCAATTGTAATCATTTGTAATAAAATAAGAAAATAAGTGTGTGGATGTGAAGTTTATTCATGAACTGTGTGATAAATGTAAAACAGAATTTTATGTACATCATTTCATCCTATACCTTTAATGAGGTATTCAATCTAAATAGATTTATGTGTAATCTTATATCTTAAAATATGACCTTTATTTCATAAATATGCAGCATAATGGTTTAAATAATGACAAAACAGAAGTATTAAAATAACAATTGCTTTATTATAAAATATAAAAAGATAAAAAAGAAATTATAAAAAAACATTTAACATTCACATAATTAATTATAAAATTTTTATAAAACCCTCAATAAATACTGATATTTATTATCTAAGTCTTAAACTAAGCTTGGGATATGAACATGTGTAATCATACAGCACTGCAAAGACATTATCACTTTATTGAAGTAGGTTGCATATTATTTAAACAAATCCTCAATTTAAATATTGGGGGATATTAATAATAATTATAATAATAATTGTTTTATGTCACCCTTAATTAGTTTGATCCCAAGAACTAACCAACCTCAGTTAATAATATTGGATAAGACTTTCACTTTTAAAAAAGTGAAATTATTTGCTTATCACTCCTAAATAATGTTCAAAATGTATGGCTTCCTTCTTATACCTTAATATCTTATACTGGATTCAGTGGAAGACTTATTCATTAGGAATAAAACTCTACAACACAATATAATTCATATCATTAGGATGCCTCATTGCATACTATAGCATTTTGAGATATTAATATAAACATATAGGAGTTATTCATAAAATATTCCTTATAGATCTAAATTATCTAACTAAGGATGATTAATTCTTTATAAATTTGTTATTGAAACTTAAGGATTAACGATAATAAATTCAATATAACACATTTTATATAAAGTTAAAATTTAGTTCCACTAATACAACCTAGTCCCAATGTAAATTATGTATACAATCATATCCATTGTCATAAATAAAAAAATTATAAAACTGTTACCCGTACATTCATATAATAATAATAATAATAATAATAATAATAATAATAATAATAATAATAATAATAATAATAATAATAATAATAATAATAATAATAATAATAATAATAATAATAATAATAATAATAATAATAATAATAATATCTGGAGAACTTTAATATTTCTTTATTACACTAATTATAGTAACTCTAATTAAATATGAAGAAATTATAATAAAGTTTACTAAGTTATCAATCAGTTTATACTCCAAAGTTTAAAATTGATTAAAATGTATTCCATGGAAATATTCTAATGTTTTTGGGAATTCACAGAATGGTAAACATTCTAATAAAAAGCACCAAAGATTATATTAAGTACAATTAAATTTCTTTTGTAAATTTAATTCGTATTGGAACTTAATATAAAGATTAATGAATTCCATTAGCACATTTGTTAATCCAATGTGTGTTATATTTAAAACATTAATCCATTTTAGGATTTGCTGAAAATTACTAAATAAAAAAGCCCTGACAACTTGAATTTTAATTAACAATTTATTTATTTTTAAAAATTAAAATTAACTTACATATATTCACGCACATGCACACAAAATTAACGTTAATTATTCTTAAATGCATTTATACAGGGAAGCATATATAAATAAATTTGATAACAGTAATTAGGCAACTAATGGATGTAAATTGCATGTTAACAAAGAAATAAGATTGTACTGACTTTAGGCCTTTCCAATATATTTTTTTTAAGTTTTCTAAAAAAAATAATCTTACCATGGTATTTTATTCTTTTAATATTTTCATTACTGATCAGAATGGCATAAAATCATAATGTTCTCTTTCGTTTAGATGATTTCCCTTTAAATGTTTGTTTTTCAAGGTAAAATAAAGTCAGTCAAGGCACACATTTTTCATAGTCACTTAAATTAATCCTGGGTTAAGCATTGACATTTGAGTTCAGGAAGCTCTAGAAAAAATATACATAGTTTATGGTGAGTTGTTACACTTTAGTGCCTAGCAATGCATATTCTCTGGCTGTATCAAAAAATGATCCTTGGGTTCCATATTTATGGTAAGGGTGATTTTTGTTTCATAAACTACAATAATTATGAAATATTTTTTAGCTACATTAAAAGTTCACAAATTTAAAAAGTTTATAATGCCAAACTGTCTAGTCCAGATCAAATTAGAACAATAAATAAAGGAGTGAAGTTATTTTTTTAATAATTTATAATGAGATAATCCATAATATTGAGACAAAATATTCACACCTTTTGAAGTAAAGAAGAAAATTGTTTCATTATTATTTTAAGTGGAGATATAGCATTTTATTCTCATGTGTCACAGCATTGGTCAGGAAGTGAACCTGCTAACATGGGACAACTGCTGGTAAGGCAGCCATGCTGACCTCTCGGCCACCAATGCTTGACATATAAGAATTTTGATTGTAGTTATTTGACATATTTTTAAAGTTGTCAGCTATTTTACCATGACTGAAGTTATTAGACATATTCCATGAGTAAATTTATCAAGTTTTCAAATAAGTAAAATTTTGTTTAAATAATAATCAGTGATAATTCCTTGTTAATTTGGTGTTGTTTATCCTTTTTCTTAGTTTGAGGTGAAGACATTTTTTCAAAACCAAGGCAAAATGTTTAGGGTGAATTGATCTACTCGACTATGATGTTGAAGGTAGACAAAATAGCTATTGTAATGTTTTAACTTGCCTAGATTTTGAATACAATAAAATTTTGTGAGATTAAATGGGTTTTTCAAGCTCTGGTATTTATATGTTTTGGTCAGCTAATCCTGGATTAGATCATAATTCCCATTATGCTTTGGTATTTTCTTATTTTTATGGGAAAATTTAGAATTATCAAGGTTACAGAGAAATCAGATGATAGATGCAGTCTGATTTTTAAATTAACATGTCAATTTTTTTTTCAGATGCAATTCAAAATGAAGAGAAAAAAATTATTATAATTTCAAACAAAAAATAGCAATTACATTTTTATAAAATTTTTATAAAAAATATTTATAAAACTTTACAAACACCTACAAGAATAAAAAACTTTACAAACACAAATTAATGACTTTAATACATGTGTATACAATATATACAGTAAAATTATACAAAAACCTTGTACAAAAAAGTACAAAAAAATTCTTTAAAAAATATTTTTTTAAAAAAACTATAACCATACATATATTATTATATATTTAAAAAAGCATACATATATTATTACATATAAAGAAAAAAATCACTATACATATTTTACTAGACCACATATAAAATAAAAAAACAAGTAATAAAGCAATAAAAACTAAAAAAATAAAACCTTTAAAAAACAGTTCTCTAGAAAAAAACAAATAAACAAACAAATTCCTTGGGAACTAGATAATTCAAGGGTGTGATAGTACGTATGTAATACGTTCATATTCATATTATGAGGATGTAATGTTTTAAATTTACAAATAAAAAACCTTTCCTTCTGCTTCCACTTTTTTATGGAAGTAAATTTTTCCTCCAATTGAGTGCTCAGGTAAATTAAAATGGTTAGAAATTGGCTGTCTTTATTTTTATGTAAAACATCAAACCTATGGTTAGTTATTCTAATATATAGACTGTTTCCTGATTCACCTATTGTAATAAAATAAATATATAATGATAATGTAATACATGGAAATGATGGGTGACATGAAGATTTATATATTTCAACCTGCAAACATTATAATTTGATAATGATAATGAGCACCATGCAAGCTAGGTATTTATGTACAACCAGGTGAATATTACTTATTAATCCAGTTACAGTGACTTTATGGTCTGTGCTCAATGTGCATATGTAAGATATGAATGCTTTAAATCTTTATATTAGAATATTAAAATAAGAGTAACACAATGAATAGATATAACAAACCCAAATGCAATCAATATCTATCACTGACACATTCTACATTAATTCCTAAATAAAATAGAGAACTAAATAAAATTTAGAGCTCAAGAACACCATAGTAAATAATAATAATAATTTTATTATACAAATTAATACACTACATAGGCTTAAACCTGCATATATATATATATATATAATGTATGTGGGATTCGAACCCAGATTTTCACATGACCCTCAACTCTCCATCTATCTCATATTGCTGACCCACCTGACCACACATATTTTAAAAAGATAAATAATCACCAATATAAATATTTTGTGCTAAACCAGCATTCATCAGTTAGTCCAGATTACCCTCTCCACACATATATACAATCGGTGTTCAATTTTATATTAAGATAGCCAATCTTCATACTTTCTTGGACAGGCTTCAAACTACTCCAACCCACAACTCTTCAGCCTTCCATCTCATTGAAAATCTGATGAAATGTTCAAAGTCCAAATTAGTCCCAAGGTTGTCATCCTACCCATGTTGACATTTAGTCATTCTGGCCCCTCATGTACAGTGGAATAATCCATTTTTACATACATATGCAAGGTATGGGCAGACCTTTGTCACACTATGTTACAATATGTAAATTAATACACTATATAAACTTAAACTTGCATATATATATATATATATATATATGTGTGTGTGTGTGTGTAATGTATGCAGGATTCGAACTCAGACTTTTACATAATCCTCAACTCTCCATGCCATCTCTTATTGCTGACCAAACTGATCACATGTATGTTGATTGTATATATGTGTGGAGATGGTAATCTGGGCCAACTGATGAGTGCTAGTTTAGCACAAAATACAGATATTGGTGATTATCTTTTCAACATATGTATGATCAGGTGAGTCAGCAATATGAGATGGCATGGAGAGTTGAGGGTCATGTAAAAGTTTGAGTTTGAATCCTGCATACATTACATATATATGCAGGTTTAAACCCATATAGTGTATTAATTTATATATTGAAACATATTGTGTCAAAGGTCTGCCCATTGTTCGCATATGTTTATAAAAATGGATTATTCTATTGTACATAAGAGGTCAAAATGACTAAATGTCAACATGGATAGGATGACAACATTGGCACTAACATGGGCTTTGAACCTTCCATCATAAGATTTTCAATGAAATGGAAGGCTGAAGAGTTGTGGGTTGGAATAGTTTGAAGCCTGTCCATTAAAGTATGAAGAGGCTATCTGAATATAAAGCTGAGCACTGATTGTATATATGTGTGGAGACAGTAATCTGGACCAACTGATGAATACTGGTTTAGCACGAAATAAGTATATTGGTGATTATTTATCTTTTCAACATATGTGTGATCAGGTGGGTCAGCAGTATGAGATGGTATGGAGAATTGAGAGTCGTGTAAAAGTCTGAGTTTGAATCCTGCATACATTTATTGTACAAATTATACAGTATGATTATTATAATTAAAACATTAAATAAGAACAATGAAAACAATAAATTAATAATTAACTCCTTATCGCTTTTCAATAGTAATTTTATAATTTTAAAAGTATATTTCACTTCTGTTAAAATTAAATTGGTGTAATAGTATTAAACATTATTTCAAACCTTTTTATTAGAATTTGTTATCATATGATAATTGAAATAATCAAACACATTTATCATTTACGATATTGATTGTGTTTTTGAGTTGGATATTATAATTGTGAAACAGTGCAGAAGTATATCTCATTAACAGTTAACAATATTTAACTCTCCTCATATGATATATATATATGCTTCAAGTTATACATCTTTAAAGTATAGCAAAAATTAATATCTATAATCATGTTTATTGATTAAATTTTTTTATATATTTGTCATATTAATAATAATAAAAATAACTAAAACAATCACCTGTATAATCAATTCGCATATGACTATTCAGCAATAATTAATACCTTTTTTTATTTATATTTGTTAAACAAACGTGTTATTAATATTATATTTTACATAGAATGCATCGGGAATTGTATTCTTTTTTTTCCTTAGATAGTGTAATACTGAATAAAAATTGTTAATTGTCCTCATGTATTTGCTTCTTCTGGGCCCACCTGTCATCACTGGAACGAAGTGGAAAAACTTTCAATATCTGATTTTGTTTTTGAATAATATTATTTTTATCTCTTGATAACCTATTAGAACCTTAACAGTAAACTATTGCCTCTGCAATTATAGTAAATTAACTCACACCCAATATTATGTTTACGTCTATATATATTTAGACTCTTTCTACTCTCCATATTAATTCTCAATCTGTCCAGCTTCCTATTTTTTATTAATGTATCTATTCTTCTATCCCATTCTTTTCTATTATAGCATTTAACAATCCTCCTAACACAATCATGCCACCTTTTGTACAAGTATATTGACATAGTCTTTATCCAAATCTTCTGCATACTGTACTATCTTTCTCTGTTGCCTGTCCTTTATTCATAACCTAATTAAATACTATTTGGGCTGTTATCTTACTATCCATAAATTGTAATCTACCAAACATTTTTATTTTGCTATTTGCATCTATATATATAAAAACTTGTCATCCTATTTTTCCTTGAACTGTCTCTTTTGATATACACACCTTCGTATCTAATGTATGCTTCTTATTTCTTTTTGTACTTTTTTTAAATAACCTTATACTTCTTTACTAACACATAACACTTTGTTACCATAAGTTAACCCTGCTACTCCCTTCCATGCAATCCTTGATACATCATATTTATTATATGAGAACATTATTAACTTTTTTATCAGTCCCTTTCTTTTCTTGCCATTTTTTTTCCTATTCATCCAAGCAATTCCTCTGATTACTTAAGACAATACACAAATAATTATACTTATTCATCACAATTAACTTTACATCCTCAAAGAAAAATTATCTTCTCTTACCCCATTATTTATCATTACTGTTTTTTCCACTAAATTTGATACCATCTCTTTACTCACCTTGTGCAGGTCTTCAGCACAATTTCCATATCTTCCCTACTTTCTGTGAACAAGAAAATATCATCAGCAAATATAAGACCTAATAATGCATACACTCCCTGGCCATCTATTAATGTTATCTCTAACCCTCTTCCTAGTCTTTCTTTGCTCTCCATTTCTCTCAAATATAACAAGAACAAAATAGATGAGATAGAGTATTCTTTCCTTAGTCCCATCTCATTTTTAACTCTGATTCTATAGTAATTATTTTCATATAATCTCTTAATAATATCCACTAAAGCTCCATTTAGTCCTAAATTTACTAAACTTACCCATAATCTATTTCTATTTATTCTACCATATGCCTTCTGTATATCTATAAAAACCATACATAATTGCCTCCCCATATTCCTACTCATTATCTATAAGTTATGTGACTACAAATAAACTATCTCCTATATGCCTATTCATTCTAAAACCTCTTTGCATTTCTCCCACTGCATTAATTTCTTTCATTCATTTAGCCACCATATACACAAAAACTTTATACAAAACTGACCTTACTGCTACCAGTCTATAATTGTTTATCTTTTTATGATCCTTACCCTTTCTTTTTAAATAATAGCCTCACTCTTTTCATATATCTGAAAAATATGTCTTGTACCATCTTATTAAAACATAATAGATTTAATTTTGCCCTATTTCCCAAATTTATAACCATCTCTGCTGCCCATCCATCTAAACCTCTTGCCTTTCCACTTTGAAATTTCTTCCCTTCCTCATTCAGTTCATTTTCAGTAAATCTAATATTTCCATTGCTATGTGTTTTTATGATTGTTATCACTCTGTACTTCACATCTAAAATCTTTTCTACATCCATTACATACTTCTTTAAAAGTGACTAATTCTTCCCTAGAACTACACTCTTTCTCCTCATCATTTAGTAATACTATTTCTCTCTCCCCTACATTCCTTCTTTTACTATATTTCCAAATTTTTTTATTCTTATCTGTTTCACTTTTATTATTACCTTCCAATAATTTATTATTTCATTTCATTCTCTCTATATAATGATCTATTTTAGCCTACTTCTTTTTATTTAGTTTTCCCATTTAATATTAACAACTTTTTCACTTTCTTCATTCTAAATAGAATATTTATATTCACTGCATGCTTTTTTCCTCTTTTTTACACTTTTACTAATTCTGGCTTTTCTATTGCTTTTATTTTTCTGAATATTTTTCCCTAAAACCCTATTTGCCACTTTTTCTACTTCACCACACCAATCCTTATATTCATCCCCAACAAATTCTTTCATAATTACTTCTACTTTATTTTATATTCTACTAATTTATTCACATCTTTCACTATCCTTTCTACTTTTATTATTATTTTTAATCTCATTACTAACCATTTCTATTATAAAAAAAATTATGATCACTATTACATACTCTCACTTCATTATCGAACACGAATTTTCCCTACTTTATCCATTTACTCTTTATCTACTAAGACACAATCTACTGTGTGAAACATATTATTTCTAGATCATGTGTATTGTCCCTCATAAATATTTGATAAATTTCCAATGCTCAAATTTACTCTCTGACAAAAAAATTTAGCAGTGAGGATGTAGTTCTGCCATTTAGTGTCTATCAACTAATCAGTCTTTAAATAGTTGTATTTGGAATAGCATGAAAAAAGTGAACTTCTATTTTTAATGCAAAAGTAATAACTGAAAGAAATAAGTGACTAATGGTGTTTCATAACTTTTACTTCTTATCTCTACATATATATGTATAAAACAATTATTATAACAAATTATTTTCTTATAATAAAAAATATATATGTTTAGAGGTAAAATATTTAGTAAAATAACTCTAGATCTAAATATTATCTTAAATAATTTATTTAAACTTAAAATCTTCCACTAGTTTTGTTTTAAAAAATTGTATAATTTAGAAGATGAAAATAGATATAGATAGGGAAGGGTGAAGTAAGAAAAATAGAAAAGTAATGATTAGTGATCAATTATCTCAACCTTCTTTTGGGAAAATTACAACACACAAACAGATTTCTGAATATTTTCTTTATTTTATTTAGCCTATTTTTTTGTGTGGTATCAATAATCTTGTTCATTTTTTAAGATTATTAATTTTTTCTACTTCTTTTATTTTTTTTCAATGCAGGCTGAGTATAAGATTTCAGTCAATTGAATATATTTGTTTGTGTGTTTTTATTTCTGATTTAGTTTGATAAAATAGCTTAATAACATCAGAATGAGAGATTTATTAATGAAAAATTTAACAATAAACTAGAAAAGAAAAATGTTTAAAAATTTTCAAAATATAAGTACTAAAAAAATGTGTAAAGAAGAGAGAGAATAGTTATGGAAAGAATGAGAAAGATCAGAAGTGTACAAATAACTTTTACAATGGATAAGATTTCTTGCATCAAATGCCAACTGTATCTATTGATTCTCAATGGAAATAAAATAAATAAGAAATCTACTCAATTGACTGAAATTTTGTACTCAGCCTGCATCTTTGTTGCTTGGATACCACTTGACTCTCTAAGTAGCCTATCATATAATGAATATATAATAGCAAAAGTAATTCTATATTATACCCTTTTGTTTAGGCTAGACATGCTAAAAAAAGCCAATATCTTTAAAAAAAATTAAATTAAAATGAGTACAAGTGCTATAATTATAATAGTAATATCTAAGTAGATTTAAAACATTAAAATTAATACATAGGAAGTTAAAGAATATTTTAAAGCCATTTCAATTATTAAAATTATAGAAAAAAAGCAGAATAATTTAATATTGAACGGCTAAAATAAATGGTATTAGTTCAGCTTAAAAAATATAGTGAATATCCTGTTAAATAAACCTTTAAAAGATACTTATTTTAATATAATGCTAAATATAGTTAAATAAATTAATAAATTTATCTTTAAAATAAGTTAAAATTGTGTAATAATTATTTATTAAAGTTTTTCATATTTTATGGTGTATCAAATATTTCAATTTTAGTAATTGTTATTAAAAAATGTCAAAATTTACTATTCTAAATTTTATTATTACATTTAATATTTTTAATATGTATTAATTTTGTAATTAAATATTCATTTAGCTTTATTTCAGACAGTAAGTTTCAAAATTGCAACATATTTGTCTGGAAAAAGCAGATCACATGATTGCTAATATGTGTGTATTATGCTTGCATGGATTCAGAGAAGGTTTTGAATTGCTTTCTAAAAATTATTCATAAAATGGAAGCATTTGTGCATGATAAAATAAATCTAAAATAAATATTTAATTTTTAAAGATATTTTAAATTACTGAATGTAGACAGAAATTGCTACATTGAAGCTAATTTTTTTCTTATTTTATAAATTAGTAAGAATTAATAAAATGTATCACTTTATAATATTTTTGTTTAATTATAAAATAGGTTGGGTATTAAATATTTTTTATATTTATTATTTATAGGATGACTCATTATTTTATTTTTAATTTTTAAAATTATTTAATTGGGAAATATGTAAATGAGTCTGTAGTCTGATTATTTTTATCTAATCAAATCTTTTATTTAAAAGCAGGTATAAATACTGTGTATATTGAGTGTTTAGTAATTGTGTTTGAAAATTATTGTATTAAATACTATCAAGTTATATTACTATAGATTAGTAATATAAAAAAAACTAACAGCAAATTATCTAAATTTTTAATATATTTCTATTTTTTTTAAAAAAGGCAAAAGTATTAAGAAAATTAATATAACAAAATTTGTGAATAAATTCATTAAATTACCTATCAGTAAACTATTTTGAAGCTTAGTTGAAGTTCATTGGAACAGAAACCTATGGTCTTGTGCATGGGAGGGTTAAAGATGGAAAACCAAAGAATTTATAGAAACATGTTTTTCCAGTGTTATATAAAAATTTATATATTATTTACATGGAGTATTTCAAAATTGTATACATATATTATCCAGAGGTATATTACATATAATGAATATGTCTGTATTTGTAAAGTTAAAAACTTTTAAAAAACATTATTTGAAGAGAAATTACTAGAAAAGACAGAAATTCTGTTTACTTCTGAATTTTATAAGATATTCGAGATGAGCTATAAAATATATCACTGTATAATATTTATGACATTATTTTGAATGATTATAGTTTTAAAATATTTATCTTTGAAGCAAATTTTTTATTTGGACTTGTGAAGGAAGTTTTTTCAAAGATAAATGCTATGAAAAATATAAATGCTAAAAAGAAAATTGTCGTATTAAATAAGTGAACATTAAAATATAATTATCTGCTGTTCTAATTGCTATGATTTAATTTTTAAAAAAAATTATTGATGAAAATAAAAATATATTTTATCAAGAATAAATAACCTTTTAGTATTTAAAACCTGGATTTGTTTATTGCCTTATTATGTGCCTTATTGGAATATGAATTGAAAATGGAAAGATGTCTGTTTTATCCTGGAATTACATATTAATAAATATGACTGCAACTGATGCATCTGTTTCTGAACAAATTGGAAACTATGTACATGCATGGAAAAAATGACTTACCTTTCAAAATGGATTTCTAAATACTTTTGAATAAATAATTGTTAGCCTGGGAAGATTTACAGAAATGGACTGTATTGAATATATTTTAACAACAGGATGAACAATATTTTCAAGGACTTTTACCAGATTTTAAAAGTCAACAATTTTATTTTTTATTGTTATTTTTGCACACCAGGAAGGAAAGTTTGAAAGAGAAAAAAAAGCTTTAGACAATATTCATTGCCTAGCGATTGCACAACTCCCAGTTTATTAGCAGAACTTTTGAATAAGAACTTGTATGAAAAGGAGGAATTCATAACTTTAAATTTTATTAATAGTTCTTATTTATTATTTTTTTTAAAAAATACTAATGTTAGAATTACAATTTACTTTTAGGTTACATTAGATAAGGTGCATTATTAGACACTTTTAATTATCATAATTTTAATTTTAAAATCATTTAACAATTTTTTAATTTTTTTGGAAAACATTTCTTTTAAAGTATGTTAGTTTATAATGAGCTCTGTGTAAAAATAATTTATAATTTCATATTATTTTGTAATTGGCCCAGAAGACATCAAAATGCGATAATGTTTTAATCACATAGGTAATTTATATTGTTTCAATTATTATATGGTATATATTTTAAGAATTGCTTGGAATTTGAATATTTATATTATGCTACAGGAATGAATGGATATATAGATATGTGAATTAATAACACATACAGATTTTCTATTAAAATATATAAGCTATAAATAAAAATATGCAAATTTTTGTTTTATATTATAAAGTTTATTATATCTTTATTAATTATCATAATTTTGTATGATAGTTATTATAAATATATGAATATTGATTGTATATTTTAATCAAAGTCATTTGTATTTGTGGATAAGCTTAAGAGTGTCAAACCATTTTTTAAAGTATTCATAGTTTGATGAATTAATGTGTTAACTTTGTTTATTATTGGGAAAATTGTTTAGTTTATTTTGCGATATGTATTGTTTAAATCTATGTGGAATTTAGATGATAGTGAACAGTGAAGTAGGAAATGAACTATGTGGAATTTAGATGATAGTGAACAGGGAAGTGGGAAATGAAACCCTAGATGTTTATATTTGTAGGATATGTCAAGAAGATAGGAGAATTAGCCTATACGATATCAAAGTAGATGTTATACAAATACAGTTAATGTAGCCCTGTATTATTGTATTTATTTCCATAGACAGTGTTTGATATTTATATTTTGATGTTCTGTAAGTGCTGAAAAGAAAGTCTAGATATTATTTCCTATGGTATTAGATTAAGTTGTATATATTGCTTCACACTGTTTTCCATGTGGATTAATGAATTATTATATACTATGGAGTCTTTACTCTAGTTATTCCTTCATATCCTATACATTATATCAGGTATCTTAATTTTATTAGTAATGCATCATGGAGTTGAGTATTCTGAAAGTAGAATAATGAATAAAATTAGAATGATGAATTGTTTTAAAAGAAGGCAAGATAGGTTTTGAATTAAGTAGAAATGCAAATGATCTTGAATGTTTAATACTGGTGATGAACATGATAAAGGAATCATAACTATTCCTAATATATTTTTAAATTTTTTTTTTATATTTTTCGATTTTTCATAAATTAACAGTATTTTTGAAATAATGCATATTTTACAAAGAAACATCAAAATGGAGGAATGTGATGTGTATTATGAATGTTTATGTATTTCATTTAATTTTTGTATTTTATGTTTCTGAGCATCACACATATAATAAAACTTAGAGTGGTACCAAACAAATTATTTTAGTACATGAACAAGCATTGTTTTTGTTACTTTATATTTTATTAATCTATAATGAATTTAAAAATATATTTTGATTGATAAAAAATATTATGCCAAGTACTTTTTTTTTTATATTTACTGGAGGTAAGAAAGAATATTTTCTTATTCATTTAACTAGTAATAAACACCATGTAATTCTGTAAGGTAAATGATACAATTTAAATATTTATACATGACAAGTATTCCTAAGTAAAAGTTCATAAGTCAGAGTGAGCGAAGGCTTACATATTAATGATTTTTATATTGGTAATCTGTAACCTAATATATTTTTTTTGTTTAATTTTGTATATATTTTGTTTGAACTTTAGTAACATATTTGTTAGTTTTTATTATAAATTGTAAATTTATTGTCTAAAGTGTGTTTTAAATAGAATAAATTTGTTAAAGTTGTTTTATATAACTTTTGTCAGTGTTATTATTGATCTATTCATTTCCATAAGATTTGATCCACAAAATTTTCAAAATTGAACATATAACATATTTTTCACATTATAAATAAAAATAATTTATTAAGTGATAATTATTGTTCAGAATATGGTATTGAAATATCACATAGTATAATATTATTTTTAGTCATAATTTATCATTTAAATTACTGCTATATGATTAAGTGCATTTCCTATTGACACATATTGTTCAGATTACATCATACTTTTAACACACCAGGTGAGAAATAAAAGAATTATGTTGTTATTATTAAGTAATATTTACTGAGGCTATAACAATGCGTGTAAAATGCGATAGTAGGGACCTCTACAGGTGTTTAACCACAAGCTTATACTTATTATTTTATTATTATTATTTGATTATTGAATAATAAATATAGTACCAATTGTTAGTTAAATTAAGTGTAGGAATATTATCTTCTTCTTTTTCTTCTTTTTCTTTTTCTTCTTCTTCTTCTCCTTCTTTTTTTATTTCTTCTTCTTCATTTTATTATTATTATTATTATTATGATGATGATGATGATGATTATTATTATTATTATTATTATTATTATTATTGTTTAGGTGTAGTTAAAAATGATGCAAAATGCCTCATCATACTTGGCTACAGGATTTGAAAAGTAGTTGATGATTTCATTTTAAAGAATCTGAGATGATTATATTTAAATAACAGAGATTATAATTTGTTTAGTATAATATATTAGATTATTTGTAACATTTTAAAGTCGTAAGAATACTATAGATTTATATTCTTATTTCAAATAAAAGGGGGCATTGTGTTCTTATGCCACTGAGATTGTGTTCTTGGGGAAATGTTCTCAATGTAGTCCAACAGTAATACCTTCACTAAATGTCTCATAATTATTATTAGTATATTATTTATTTATTTAATCGAACCACATATTTATTATTATTATTTTTGAGCTAGTCTAACAGTAGAAATTATTTTAAGATAGTGTTAATACTCGTTTCTATTACATTAAGATTTAGAGTTTTAGCCGGAGCATTACTTGTGTATATTTTATTAATCGATTGTGGTGATGGTACAATATATATACATAGACATTCTTTGGCACACTCAATTTATTCTAGCAGATGCATTCTTCCAAAATTGGAAGGATGTATCTACTAAAATGAATTGTCTGTATATAAGCACACCTATACATTATGTATATATAAATACACATACATGGTTGTAAATGATTTTTATCTTTATGTTTTAAAATGATTTTTATTTTTGGGTTTGTTTGAGTTTATTTCTTCTAGCTTTTTGACGTTTTTTTTTTTTTTTTGTAGTTGTTGTTGTTTTATTTGTTTGTAATTCAAAGCAATTAAATTTTTAAATATAATGGAGATTAAACTTCTTGGTTAAAAGTAATTTTTTTTTTTTTAAGTAATGATATTTTACTTTAATTTTTAAGAGATCAAAAATAAAAACTTCTTTTTTTTTTGAAAGAATTGTAACTTTGTTTTTGATTCTTTTATTTTTTAAATTCTATTATTCTCTGATGGAAAACATTGATATTATTAAGCATTATAATTTATTAAAATCTTTTAAATAGTAAAATGGCAGAATAATGGTTAACGTTTACTTATTCATTATTTAGTGATTTTTTATTGCCTCTCACATACTGAACTCGTTTATTTTAATTTAAACCATTTTAAATTAGAAGTCAGAAGTTAAGAAATATTGATACTTTTATTCTATGTGAACAATATTAGTTAGTCTGTTGCAGCTTCATTTATAATGGCCACTTTTTATTCTTAGCGAATATAAAATGATGGAGCACAAAAATGACGTCACCCATAAACTGAAATTCCATTAATTTACTTTCTCTATTAACAATTTAAATTTTCTGCTTTCCTTCCTCAATTGTGATTTTTTTTTTATTCAAATATTTTTATTTTCACTATTTTTCCGGTTCATATTTTTTAATATACTTTTTTTTATCACTATATTCTAGATTTATCTGTTCTACATATATCTTAGTTCACTGTTAAACTTTTAAAAGTTTGCTTTTTTTTTTATCTTTTCTATCTTATCCCTCAATATTACAAGTCTTACTTTTTTTTAATAATTTCATCTTTAATATAAGTTTTTTTTCATCTGTTAGTCTATTATGATTTACTCTTATTTTCTTATTTGTAGGATATATCTCTTTAATCTCTCAATTGTCCATTTATTTTTTTACTTAGACTTTTTCTTTAAAAATATATCATCTTATTCTATCACTTCTAATTTTAATACTATTTTTAATCAAATTACAATCTAGTTGTGATATTTTTACTACAATGAGATTTTGATTTATTTTGTTTTTGTGATTATTTGATAGTACTTATTATTACCATGCACTTTTTTTATTATTATTTTCATTTTTTAATTTCAGAAACACAACATCTTACAATTGCTTTTTGCTATCTTTCCACAACATTCCAAACTTCTATTTAATTATGCTTTATTGCACTCCAGAATAGTCGTTTTTAGTGTTGAATGTTCTGGGATCTCTCCATCTTATTATTCAATTATTATTTTTTATAATTCTTTCAATGTCTTTTTCTTTATAAATGTTTTCTACTTTTTTTTTCATTGTGATTTCTAATTAGTATATACCATCATATCTTATAAATGTATATTATCAGCATAGCTTCCAACAATCTATCATTTATCAGAGTGATATCCATAAAACTTTCTTTTGTTCTTGGAATTACATCTACTTTTTTATGTTCACTTCTATCTCTAGAATATAAAACATTATCTTATTATTGCTTTTTCTTACAACTAATTTATTTCAACTATAGAGTTTTTTTATTTTTGTATTTGACATTTTACCATTTTCTCTAATATCGTTCATAATAATCACAATCTAAATAACTATTCATAACATTTCATTCCAATGTTTTTAAATATGCTGCCTAGAGAAAGAATGATATATTTAATTCTAAGAATTCATATTTTTAGTATAATGATTTTCTATTTATTTTTTTCAGCTACTTCAGCTATATTTTCAACTTAATCTCTACAATAAAAATTAATGACATATGCTTGCAGATTTAATGATTTTTTTTAAATTTATTATAAAAGTATTGTGTGTGTAAACATGAAATTAACACTTAATGTATATGTAATAAAAGGATGCAAATCATTCTTTCTCAAGATATGGATAAATAATGTTTTGTGTGTTTAACAAGGACCAAGAAAGAATGGATCCACCTATTCTTAAACTTTTAATATTTATTAGCTTACCCTTGTTAACACTGTTAAAAATACAAAGAAAACTTATACCAGCCAGATAAGATTATGATAATAATTATTAAATTAATAATCAATTATCCAAAGATGAAAACGGAATCTCTTTTTTAATAATCTTGATGTAATAATTAAATAGAAGTTAATAATTCAGTCATAAAATTAGCATAGTTTAATGTACACGTGATTAAGGGGAACAAACAATCTCCTTCAGGCTATGAATAGTTAAGCTATTTAGCTAGAATCAAAAATAGAATAAAACTATTTATTCTTAAAGCTTTTGTGTTTATTAGCTTACTCTTGCCAGCATTAAAAAAATTCAAAGTAAACTTAATATACCAGTCACATGAAAATAATTATTAGTTTAACAGTTATTAATGGCATATTTTTATGTGTTTGGTATATTAAGTTCATTCTGATTTTTATTAGTGTTAGTAAGGGTAATGCTATAAACATCAACAACTTCAACATTAAATAGATCCATTTGATTCTTGACTTTTCACAGCCTAAGGGAGAATGGTTTGCTCCCCTTACTTACATAGGTATATATGTGAGTGAGAGAATGTTATTGTAAAATTTAATCTAGCCTAATACAGAACTAAAACCTTTACAATAGCTTCTTGAAAAAACATTGAAAGATAAAGCATTGTTCACTAATTTTTTCACCTGCAATGTGGAGAAGATATTTAGAAAGGATGGATATTAAGGATTGCATATAGGCTTATTACTTGATAAAAAAAACCTTCTAAGCCTAATAGAAATCTGAAAAAAGTATCATGTTTTGTTCATAAGGAATCAAACATGGTCAAGGTATAGAAACTATAATTACACTAAAAACATTTTCTTATATTTATTATATAATTAATTAAATAAAAAATTGTATTACATTGATATGGACTTTAAAATATATGTAAGGAAGATAAATAAAATTATATATATAATTGTATTTACTACAAATCATTAGACAAGAAATTTATTATAATAGATCATTCAGCAATACATTTAACTATACATAAATAAACAAAAATATAAAGATATCTCTTCCATTTACATGTTTAAGATAGTAAATGGATTCTTAGTTGTTATTTTTTTAAGCTTTATTGTCTCATTCTCTATATTACTGGAGATAAAGTAGATATGGTTAAATGCATGATGAGTTGATATATATATATATTCTAGAATAACTAACCATAGATTTGACATTCTGCATAAGAATGAAGACAGATTGGTATCAAAACATTTTAATTTACCATATCATTCAATTGATGATTTGGGGAAAATGATATTACAGAATGATTTTTTAATTCAAGACCTTATTCCCACATGGAATGACCTTAAACATGGGCACTATTACCTCTTTAAATTATCTAGTTTCCTAATGCATTCTTTAATTATTTTTTTTAATCTGTTTATATATATATATATATATATATATATATAAATATATATATATATATATATATATATATATATATATATAACTATGTATATGCACATGTTACTTTGAAATTAAAATTTAATTATTATTAATATATATTTATTTTAAACATTAAAAGCTTGGAAAAGGGGTATTATATTAAATAATTTATTAAATAATACAAAGAAAAATATTTATAGGAAGACTATTCCTGGTGTTGTGCATATTATCCTTCATTTTTGTAAGAAGTTGTATATAGATCAGAGTAGTTTGAGCTTAAATGAAAGAATAAATGTACATAAAAGTAGGGTTAGAAATAAATATCTTAGTTCTGCTTTGTATGTCCATGAAAAAAATTGAGGCCACACTATTGATTTTGAGGAAGCTAAAGTTGCCTTTTTTGGGAGAATGTAATTAGAAGAATTAAAGAATCTTTATTATTAAAAATTTATGATTCTGAAGCAATTAACTTAATTAAAAGTTCTTTTAATATTAATGGTGGATGGGAAGTAAATGGAATTGTGGGTAATGTTTAATATAAATATGTTGTTGTTTTGTAGTTCTTTACACTTGAGAAGTCTGCTTGTAGCAGTGAAACCATTGGTTGTATTGTAGATTTTATTTTCTTGGCTAGTTTGTTTGAGTTTTGGATTTAGGGTAATTTTGATATTTATTTTAGTTTGTACTATCTATAATATAAGTATAATCATTTAATTTTTATGCACATTTTAAATTTTGTAAATGCACACAAACATTTGTTTATTCATAGTCATATATCTACATTTTTGTGTATATTTTAAAATTAAGTTTGCAGATCTCTATGTAGTTTATTAGCAAATAATCTAGTTTTTTTTTTTAATATACACTAAAATATGTTTGCCATTGGTTGGTTAAATTTCCTTTATAAATTATTTTAGCCAATTATGTTTTTTTGTCAAATATGTTACCTATAACTTATAAATTTTGAACACTGTCATTTTACTGTATTTTACTTTCTAATAAAAACCAGTCCTTTGGTTGAAATATAAAAGTAGTTTTACATATAAGTAATTTTGTTTATATTCTTTTGTGTATATATATATATATTGTTGACAGTGGCCAACTCTGGCCATGACAATATCGCAAACTTCTTAAATTTAATTAATGTAGGGGGAAATGATAGATTTAATTTTTTCATATGTCTATGAAAGTTTACTCTTTTTTTTTTTTAAATGATGATATGATAGTTACTAAACATTGTTTTTAAATAATAATGTAAATATTATTATAATTTGTTAATAGTTGTAAAAAAGAGAGAAAAGGATAAAATCAAATAAATAATTTCTTTTCTTCTCTCTTCAATAATTATAATTATCTACCAGTTTTAATTTTAACTTTGGAAAAGATGTTAAGAAAAAAAAGTTCTCTTCAATAAATTATTACACAATTTTTAATTTTAATTTTTGAGAGATATAAAATAGGTAAAATTTAATATTATCAAGATTTTTAAAAGAAATGAAAAAAAAAGATTTAACAATTTTTTGACTGGTTTTTTAATTAATTCAAGTTTTTTTTCTTCTCTTTATCATTCCAACAGCTAAGTTTACCAAATCAAGGGTTTTTGACATAAGAAAACAAATAACTACAGAGGGTTTTTTTTTTAATTAAATATTTTTATCTTTGACTTGTGTTACAATTTTAATTTTGAAAAAGAGAAATAACCTTTTGTAAAAATAAACCCAATTGGTCAGAGTTAAATTTTTCAGATGGGAGACAAAATTGTAATTGGATAGACACATGATTGTTCCAAAAAATAAGATAAGGGAGTGAGTAAATCAAAAGACCTCAGTATCCTATGAAGAACAGTCATTTCTGGTTAAGCTGTTAAAGAAATCAGTAACAGAAGTTATTTCTGATTTAACTGTTAAAGAAGACAGAAGTAAAAGTTCAGGTGTGTAAAGCATACTATCTGTTTAAAAATGGATTTTTAAAATGGGGTTAACTTGTGTCCTATTACTAACAGTTGAATGTATTTGGAATATTTAAATAAAGTTAATTTTTTCTAAAGACATTTAATATTTATATTAGATGATGAAAATAGTCCAATATATAAATACAATGAAAACACCATCATCACAAACCTTTGGGAAAACCATGTTCTAAGTTTAGAAAAAAATTGAGCATCACCAAACTTTAACCATGTAATCTTCACTGGAAAAATGTAAAAAAGAAGAATACCCTTAAAGTAATCTGCAACAAGGCTTGTCTCTATCCAAGAGCATGAGTGACTTTTTCTGTGTTAGCCTAATTTGGAAAATTATTAGAAAGAAACATGAAAACATCCAGTCTACATGAAACCTGAAAAATTGATAAATTAACTGTCTACATTAGCCTAGCAAATAAGTGTTAATGGAGAAGTCTTCAGAAAGAATACCAACATGAAAACTGAAAATGACAATTGTCAAAAAAAAACCTTGAAAAAAAAAATGAATCCATAATAAAAGGAATTTAATGTGCGCCTTATATTTTCATTTATAGATAGAAAAAATTATTGAAATAATAATTGATAATAATGAAAATTACATTAATTTAACATTTCCTTTTGAAACATGTTTTTTAATTTGTTTTTATACAAAGAGTTGATAGTTAATTTAAAGTTTTCTTATCTCTGATTGTGAAAAGTTGTTTTCTAACTTTAGTTATTTACTTAATGAAAGTAAAAGTTAATTAATTTAATAAATATATTTTTTGATAAAATGTATTTCAGTTTGAATTATAATAATAATTAGAGATCATTCCACTACACACATGCTTTATAGATCTAAATACTTATTTTGTGTTTGGAAACAAGAGTATTCATTAACCATTTAGATCTATAAAGGGCATGTGTAGGGGAGTGATCTCTAATTATTATTGCAGTTTTAAAACATAGTGCTATATGAATAAATAAGTTATTTTGTTTGAATTACTTTATTATGTCTTCTTTATATAATTATTATCTGTTAGTTTATTAAATAATTGTTAAAAATAATAGTTTTAATGTCTTTATTCCCAGATATCTGTTCTATAAATGAGCAATGCATGTGTCTTGATTTCATAATAGCAGGGTGTTTTAGGTATTTTTAAATTATACTAGTAAAATTATTTAAAGTAAAATATAGTGAGTTGTTATATTTATTTTTCACTTGTTCACAGTTTCAGTCCTTAAAGTCTTATGATCTTAGATCTAAAAAGCAATAATAATTATTTACATAAATGTAGGGGTTTATGATTGTGTTTAGACATTCAGATATTTTATTGGATGGTTTAAAGATATCATCTTTAAAATCCATTCCTGCATTTTATATTTTTAAAAAAAAGTTTATAGTTGCCTGTACATTAATGGTACCATATGGCCAGAACATTGATGATGATCAAAATGTCAGAATCCAGCATTATTTTTCATTAAGTGTGATAGATTAGCACTTAGATATGTGTATCCAGATAATTATTATATATCAAGATAATTGTGTTCTATTATGATCTACATTTGACAATGGTTAGATAATTAGCCTGTTTATAATGTAATCTTTTAGAATCCAATCACAAGGAGTGACTGATGACTGTTCATGACTATTGATTATTATTAGTAGTATAATTTCTGGTGATATTTAAGTTTTTTACTATGTTTAGTATTATTAGTAGTTCTTGCTGATCTCATACTCATTATAAATTTTATCCTTAACCTTAGACATATATTCATTATATGTTTATATCTTTTATATTATATTCTCTTTTATTTATTCAAAGATTTATGAGTATTCATTCTAGATTTAATTTAATGTAGATGATGATATTACTCCATCTCCTCATAATTTCTCCATATTGACTCCCTTCTGTTCCATACCACTGCAATATATATCCTGATTATTGATTAAAAAATATTATCAATATATATATATATAATTTATAATATACATTACTATATGTATGTTATATAATTAAATACAGCTTTTAGTTGCTCTGTAGTTATTAGATTGTTATGCCAATGCAAAATGACCATTCAGATCTAGTCTGCTAATGCAAATGATCATTTTGTGTTGATATTACAATTTAATGAAGATAGTTGATGTTAAAAGTATATCCATGACATTTGATTAATTAGTCAATAAACCAGAAATTATGTATATAAAAAATAGTAAATCATATAACATTACTACCATAAAAAATTTTTTTTACTAAAAGTCTTCCATGACCATGGTTTTATCTATTAGCAAATAGACTTATTCAAGTGAAATCCTACACGATACAAATAATATGTATATATATATGTTGATACAAAGATTTTCACAGGTTGCATATATAAAAGACATATTTTGCAGATTCATCCGTGTTAAAAAATTTAAATATTGATATACCGACATGTTAAAAAATTTAAATATTGATATACCGACGTTTCGACTGAGCACACAAGTCATCCACTGAGTGATAAAAGGTAGAAAGATGGTTGTAGAGGTGCTACAATCACTGATTTGAAAAAAAAAACATTAAAGTTCCGCCAATAGCAAAAATATTAAATTAAGAATATTTTTTTAAAAAAATCTTTCCAAATAGGGAAATGTCAGTATATCAATATTTAAATTTTTTAACACGGATGAACCCGCAAAATATGTCTTTTATATATACAAAGCAAAATAATATTTCCCATCATTCACTTCAAAAATCAACTGCATTTAACATCTGCCTTCATGAGATTGATAGCCTCATAATGATGCAGAACTTTAGAAAATATTACAAGAATTATCAGGTGAAACTAAGAAATTAATAAAAACTAATTCTAAAAAAGTCTAATATAATATTTAGCAGATGTATAAAAAAAATTAAGAATAAAATTTTTTAAGTAATGAATTTAAAAAATTAACAACTGTAATTATCTCAATCAAATAATTTGCTGAAGTACAATGGTTGAAATTAATCATAATATTAAACCTTAGTGGAAGGGTTTTGACTGAAATAATTTAATATTAAAAGGAAACCTGCTTATGATAGTTAAATTAGGTTTTAATTATGATATCTGAGATTTGTGTACTAATGGAATAATATAAACACTGCAGATTCATAGACAATTATGTAAAGGTGCATATTGGGATTATTAAGAGGAGTTTGAAAGTGCAGTTTGCATGTGAACGTGTTAAGATATGAAATACAACTAGAATTAAAATGTTTCTGGAAGAGTGTGCTATAAATCTTAACAGCTGCTCTTTCATATTAAGCATAATAGGCGTTTCGTTTTAATCAAAACAACTGTAATCCTAAAAATTATTAACACTATTAAGATTACAAATGCTTTTAATTTAAAAGCTTTTGTTAAAGTCAAATATTTTTCTTAAAGAACAGACAGAAAAGACAAAAAATATTATTAAAGCACTTAATGGAACAAATTAGACTACATGTTAAAATTTCAAGCAATTCTTGTCAGTTGCAATTTACTTTGAAAGTTAGAAATTTAAATAGATGATTATTTTTTTTAAAATATGACTTCTTTTTTATTACAATCTCAAATAATAGACAATGAGGATTTTTATTTTTATAAACTAATATTAGCTTTACTTGTTTATCATCAACAAATTAACCAATGTTATGTGATGTTTTAATACTTTAAAACTAGAAAGACTATGTTTTATAAATTTACAGGAAATTAAAATTTATTTACAATGGTTTATCTTAATGATAGACTTAAAATAGTCAAGTTCTTAGATTAATTCTCATCTTAATAATATATATATAAATTTGATCAACTGAATGGAATTATTACGTTTAAATAGCAATTTAGAAATTTTAAAACATTTTTTGACTACACTAATGCTTTTTTATTGCTTTTTAATGTAGCTTTGCTTTTAAATTCATTTCTATTTTCAGATTTATCTTAACTTGGGTCTCAAATATAGGACTATTTTAACTGACAAGTGATATTTACATTTTTATCATCTTTCAATAACATTTAAGTGAATACAACTGTCTTTATGTTTAATAAATATTGATATCATATTGTTTTTTATATGTAAAATGTTTTATGAATTTTGGTATCTTTAATGTAAAAGACAAATATTCCGGATTAATTTCCTTTTCAGAAAAATGTCCCCGTTTTATTAGTTGAATGAAACTGTCATGCTCAATCTGGAAAATTAGTTGCGGAAAATCATTGACTTCATGATCAACTAATGATAAAACAATTATTATTAATATATACAAATGGTATAAAAAAAATTAAAATTTGTATGTTTTTTCATTTACTTTCTGAGAATCAGCAATCTGTAAAATGTTTCTATTTAATGGAATCCATGATATATATATATATATCATAATGCCTGTATTTAAGTTATTACATAATAGAGATGTCTGTCCACCCCTTGTATATGTATTAAATGGATTATGTCCTGTACGTGAGGGGGTCAGATTGACTTTAGGTCAACATGGATGTGATGAGAATCTTGGCCTCAGGATGGCTTTTGAGCATTCCATCATCAGATTTTTAATTGGATGGATGGTTGAAGAGTTGGGAGTGTGGAGTGGATTGAAAACTTGTCCATTAAAGTATCAAGATTGGCTATCTTAATATATATCTAAGCACTTATTGCATATATGTGTAGAGATGATAATCTGAACCAACTGTTGATTGCTGGTTTAGCATGAAATACGAATATTGGTGATTGTTTATCTTTTCAACATATATGTGTTCAAGTGTATCAGTATTATGAGATAGAGTGGGAAATGGTGGGTTGTGTGAAAGTCTGTGCTCATATGCCCTACATATTATGTATATTGATACAGGTCTATAATAAGCCTGTATTTCGGTTATTACATAGTAGAGATTTCTGCCCATCCCTTGTATATGTATTAAATGGATTATGTCCTGTACATGAGAGGGTCAGATTGACTTTAGGTCAACATGGGTATGATGAGAGTCTCAGCCTCAAGGTGGCCTTCGAGCATTCCATCATTAGATTTTCAATTGGATGGATGGTTAAAGAGTTGGAGTGTGGAGTGGATTGAAAACCTGTCCATTAAAGTATCAAGATTGGCTATCTTAATATATATCTGAGCACTTATTGCATATATGTGTAAAGATGATAATCTGGACCAACTGTTGATTGCTGGTTTAGCATGAAATAAGTATATTGGGGATTATTTATCTTTTCAATATATATGTAAGTGTATCAGTATTATGAGATGAGTGGAGAGTGGTGGGTCATGGGAAAGTCTGAGCTCATATATCCTATATATTACATATATTGATACAGGTATATAATAAGCCTGTATTTCAAGAATACATGATAGTAAAAACATTTTTGATTGGATTGTGGGAACCATATTGAACTAAAAATAATTAATAATGTCTCTCTGAATATACAAACAAATATCATTTGAATAGTTTTAAACAGCTTCTTCCAAAAGTTAAAGAAATTTTTTTTCCTTTTTTCTTTATTTACTCTAGAAAAAAAATAAAAAATTAAAAAAAAATGGTGGAAATTAAAAATGTAGGGCTGTATGTCGAGAAGAGAAGCTAAAGATCGAAAAAGATTTTTGATTGAACTTGTGAGAGACCTTCATTGAACTAAAAATAATTAATAATGTCTCTCTGAATATACAAACAAATATCATTTGAATTTTTAAACAGCTTCTTACACACAGTATAAGAATATTTATTTCATTCATCATTATTTAACTCTAGACAAAAAATAAAAAGTTAACAACAAATGTTGATATTATAAATATATTATAATGATTATCATTAGATTAAATCATCTACATTATGCAGAATAATACATTAGTTAATCAAACTATGTAAGATTTACTCCGTTCATGTGTCAATTTAGATATTTCTTGAACACAGTTATATTTTCTAATTAACTGACCTAATATTTTATTCTGATTCAAATAGCTGGCATAATCAGTTTTTTATTTGTTTAAGTGAGTGCCAGGGCTGTAGACCCACCTATTCCCACCTCATTGCACCACATGGATTTTCAGCAAATAACTAAATAGATATTTTAGAAATTTCACTTTCTTGTCACTTAAATTTTTTGTATTAATTTTCCCTTGGCTTTGAAAGGTTTATATTAATGAAAAATATTTTATTAAAACAAATTAAAATATTTCGGCAATAATTATGAATTACTAACAAAATGGAAGGAACATACATACACATCCAGACAATAATATTAATCAAATAATTAAAACAGTTCATTAGAGAATAGAACAGTGAATGTCTTTTTATTTATATTGGAAGATTCTAGTTAGGGTTTAGATTGTGCACATATTTAATCAGATATGAATTATTGTGTAACTAATATCTTACCAGGAAGTTCCTCAGGTTTATGTAGATTGTTGATTATTGTACCATAGTAGTTAGTTTTGACTTCATTCTGGTGACAGTTTCACATTTGTAGTCTGTAGTAAGATAAGGTTACACTCAAAGCTTTTGAAGTGACCTTTTTATGATGAAAAAGGGCATCTGCAAATGTTCTTATTTTTACTCATGCTGGACAAATTGGTTCAGCATATGAGTAGTCCTAGATGAAAGCATCTTATTGTGTCTGAGAGAACAAGAAAACTGCAGTTAGCCATTCCTGTCCTTTCACTTTATCCAGGACACAAAAAACCCTCCAGCCAAAAGAAAAAAACTCGGCAATTGTCCACTACTTTAGGCTAATTAGAATTTCATGATTTTAACTTGAATGGTAAAGTAATTGTTTAAAAATTCTTCCAGCTTCAAATTCTGAGTGTCAGTGATAAAAGAAAAAGCTAGTAACTGGCTAAAATGGGAATTTAAATGCACTAAGGCATCTGATAGCCACTGATTACTTAATTGTATAATAGATCACTCTAGTAGAGAGAATTATTCTTGTTTTAAGAAAGTAAACAATAAGATAATTGTCTGAAAGTTTTCTCTTTGCAAAACAAAAGGTGATGTTCCTTCAATGGTATTGTAGAATTATCTAAAATATTTTCATGAATTTTTGCAAACAAAAATAATAATGTTTTTTAGTCTATTGAAATCTTTTGAAATTTCTGATTTTGTTTTTCTATTTCATTTTGTTTTCAATCACTAATCACTTTTTAAAAGTTTCATGCATTTTTATTGTTGACATACTTTTTTTAAAAATCACATATTTGTTTTTGTAAATTTAAATATTTACTTCAAATATCTAAAAAAAAATTATCTAAAGGCAGAATTTTTTTTTTCACGGCCAGTTCATAAACAACTCAGGTAGTCTTCCAGCTTCACCCACTAAAAAATATTCTTAAGAAAAATATTTTTAAAATAAAAATAGAAATGATCATGTTTGAGATAAATAAATGAGAATAATATTTGCTGAAATGGTATGAAGCAAAAAAAGTTATAGATCTGAAAAACTGCATTAAACTTGGAGAATCTTCATCCAGCCATAGATTTATAATGATTGAAAATGATAATAATAATGGTATAAAGAAAAACTATAACTATTTTAAGAATATGATGGATAGTGTTTATTCAATCAAATTCATTATTCTAAACATAAAAAAGTACTTGAAGATCATTACCTGGAAATGGGCTAAATTATTTGTTTATATTTTGCATTGCCTGCATTCAGCATCGTTATCATTATTAGTAATACTAGTAAATAAATATCGTCATTTTAACTTCAAATGAGGATAAAAGAGAAAGATGAAGAATAAAATGTTATTTTAAAGGAATGGAATCAGAACTGCTGCCATATTATTAGAAGTTAAAAATAACTCTCATTTAATAATAGAGATATTGCACTTATTTTCACGCTTATTTTGCATTTTAAATGCATTTTGAAGTCAATAAATTAATCACTATTTCCAATTATTATCGATACATTGTGTGGAGAACGTATTTCAAATCTTTCCACTACATACTTTCTCTTCTCCACAGCATCCCATCAAACTTTCTTAAATTTCATTCACCAGTTCTCTTGTGGTTCTTTCTAGGTCTTTTGCAATCACTTGGCATATACTTTTATATGTACTCATTTAAATAATTAAATATTCATTTATTTTTTTAAAAAAAAATATTGTATGTTGTTTGCTCAGGGGGGGCATATTTGTGACGGCAGAGATCCAGGTAGATTGATCCAGAAATCAATACAAGAATTTTCGACTTTTATAATCACATCCACTGCACTAAACTGAAATTATATATATATTCTGAAAAATATAAAAAACTTTATTACTTTTTATTTAGCAATTGTCTTCCATAAGTTGACTTATTTATTGTAAAAGTTTTTAAACTATATTATTTATAAATACATTTTCTTTCTATTTTTATATTTATTTTTCTTTTTTTAATTCCTGTTAGCCTGCAGAAAAGTGCAACTAATAACAATTACTTTGTTTTCATAAAAGTCGTCTGTCTTCTATTTTTAGAAAATGTATTAAGTGGGAAGAAACTATTCTTAGCATAAAAATGTAATCGTCTTACAAGTTCAGAGGAAGGATCAAGATTAAATAGTAAGATATTTCTATTTTTAGATATTTATTTTTCTTATAAAAAGAAAATACCAGTCATTCATACTATTGCCTTAATTAAAAAATAAATCTAGAGATTTGAAGTATAAAATAGGTAAACAACAGTTTTTTTTTCCCAAAGGCTTACAAAGTATTTGCAATCTTTTTAATTTAAATTTGATTAAAATAAGAAAGAATATTTGATATATAAAATTAGAAATTAAAGCTATTTTTAATATAATATAAATCTGCTTTTACTTTATTTTAATAAATCATCATAGTTTAAAATATATATATATATTGAGACAGACGCTTTATGTCTCAAATATATATGTAAACAAACAGTTGGGTTAAGCTAAAATTCTACTTTTAAATTAATTTAGGAAAATTTGTAATTTTTTTTTTAATGGGTGCTATAAAAGTGTGATCATATGTATATAAACGCAACACACGAATATGTAAAATATTTATTTTATTTACTAAAGGGATGTAACATTTTATCTTATAAAAAAAAACTTGGGAGTAAATTTTTCAGTACTGATGTAGTATGTGCTCATGGTCATTTTGAATTTTAAAACTCACCCAAAACCCCTGCTGACATATCCAAGCGATAAATGACATCCATTACCAACACATGGTTGCAATATTAAAACTAATATATCCTATATATTACATATATATAGACACAGGTATATAATAAGCCTGTGTTTCAGGTATAACATTCGTTTTGAAATCATAATTTTTATTAATAATTAACAAATTAAAACACAAATTTCGTAATTTTCATTGAGAATTAAAAAATAAAAACTTGGTTTGAATATGAATTTAAAGTACTTAAACAGAAAAAGTAAAGGAAAAAACAAAAAATAAAAAAATATTAATTAATAAAATTGATCAAACCAAACTTACAATTTCCAAATACTTAAAGATTATAAGTTGTAAAATACAATTATACTATATTCCAAAAGATTATAACTTATAAAATATGAATGTTAATAAATAATGTCAGCACAAAGCACAGTAGTTTGCAAGAGGGAGGGTCAATGGTTTTGCCAGTACAAAGCACTGGTGTACACAGGGAAGGGCTTCTAAAATATGAATTATAGTATATGTCCATATGAAATAAAGCTTATTATTTTTATTAGTTTATAATTTTTAAAATATAAATTTAAAGTGCTTAAACAAAAAAAGGAAAGGAAAAAGCAAAAAGATTGATAAAAATATTAATTAAAAAACCAATTGCAATTTTGTAACCACCATTTTTTGAAACCACATGTTGATCATCGATGCCATTTTATCACTTGGATATGCAAGAGGAGGTTTTGAGTGGGTTTTAAATTCAAAATGGCCTTGATTTCATATTATATCAGCACCAATTTTTCTTATATTATGTGTAAGATTATTTTTAATATTGTGCAACAATGTTTAATCTCCAAAATGTTTTAATCTTTTGTGATAAGGAAAAAAATTTAAATATAAGCATTGTCTAGATATGTCATGTAATCAAATTAATTAATGTGGAATGCATAAATTTGTTAATTAAAAACCTGGCTTATTTAAAATATGTACTAGAATTTTTTAATTAAAAAAACCTGACTTATTTATTTTGATAATTCTAATGTGTGGGGAGAACAATCAAACACAAATCTTATAAAATCTCCCCCAAATATATTGTTATTATATTCTATTCTATTGGGTCATTAGATTCTGTTAGATTCTAGTCTATGCTTTCCATGCATTGATTCATTTATTCATGCTAATATTCAAGATGCTATGACTTTTCATCCTGCTACAAAAGTTGCTCTCATCATGGGTAATTCTTCAAAATTAGAAAACTTTATTAATATCTCACAATTAGTTTGTGGCAAGTGGTTTGCAGTTTTATGAAAATAAACCTACAAATCATTCCTAGTGGCATTATCTGAAATATGAGGGTCTAGGCATCTTATCAAGATGGACTCCCCTCTCTAAACCTACTTCACACTTTAGTATGCCCCAAATTCATAGAAAGCTAGTCTAAAATTCCAACCTACATTGAAGCCTCTCTCTCTCTCAACTAACTGATATCAAAAAAACCTACCAAAATCACCGAAGTACATCTTATCATTCAATGAATTCTCAGAAAGCAAAGTGACACACTGATGGACTTTAATGGTAATATAAATTTTATTATATATTCAGTAAGCCAAATATGTGAATTTTTACTATAATATTATATTAACAACATTTTTTTCTTCATTTTATGAATATACTATTTTATGATGTATTATTAAGTTATTTATGAATGTTTATGTTTTTATTTGAGTAGGGATTTAATCAGGTCTGTTTAATTTATTTTAAAAGTAACTATCAAAGAAATTGTCTTTTTATTCTTTAAGAGTTTTGACAGTTATTATGCTTTTCCATTTTCTCTTCTTAAATATTAAATATATAAATGTTTTCTGTTTTAGCTACTAATAATAAGTCTGAAGTTTAGAACCAGACCTCAAAATATTTTAAATAATGTTAAAAATTCTATCAATAAAAAAGAATAATAATAATCATCATAATAATAATAATAATAATAATAATAATAATAATAATAATAATAATAATAATAATAATAATAATAATAATAATAATAATAATAATAATAATAATAATAATAATAATAATAATAATAATAATAATAATAATAATAATAATAATAATAATAATAATAATAATCATAATAATAATAATCATAATCATAATAATAATAATAATAATAATAATAATAATTAGCCTATTTTAAATAGTGTTTGAGAACTGTATAATCAGTTTATTTATATATGTGGGTGTATGATGGCTTAGATTTCCTAAGATATTTCAATACTTATGTATAATATGGTATTGTATTTAGAAATAAAGGTATTGATGTACTTGTGTGTATGGTCATAAAAAAATCCATAGAAAGACCACTGTTATTGTAGTGATTTATAGGTCTTCCTTTTTTGCACATGTGTTAACTAGATGTCTACAATGCTGATTTCATTTGATATTATCTACTTTAACTCAGGTTGTTTACTTCTTGAATTGCAGTTTATTTATTTTGCAAGGACTAGCTTTAGAACAGCTCCCTATGCCTTGGTTTTTATTATGATTATTGCTATATATTGGTGAATTCTTAGTAATCTCTGGTCTACCATATTTTAGACATGCTCATATTTTGATATTCTTTTTTAACCTGAATTACCACTCTCTTGAATTGCAGACTTCATTACTTATGCATAGGCAAGCTCAGGAATAGCCTCCCATGCCTCTCTCAGATTTAATGGTTATTGTTTTTCATCTAATTATCCAGTGTTATGGATCTTGTCATACACACAAGTCTTAGTAGCATTCATATATGTATATATAAGCATATGGTTAGATAAATTGAAAGTTTTTTTGTTTGTTTAGAATAAGTTTTTCACATGTATATCTGAAGAACCACTTCTAAAAGATTATTTTAGTATTATAGAATTAAATTAAGAAAGGGAAGACAAATTAACTGTCCAGGCTTTTAGTAACTAAAGCAGTGGTCTTCAACTTTTTCACACCTGTGGCCTGGCAAAAATAAGGATAAGATTTCGTGGACTGGCAGAAGTTTACAGATAAATTTTCGTAAAGATGTAACCTGCTTAGACTTAGATAAACATAATTGTTATAACTGACCAAAACAGCACACTAGTTATTGTGTATTGTAATGGTGTTGCTTACCTTCACATGCTGAACACAGAAAACAGTACAATACCAATCATTCTCATTAATGTGCTTGTATTTCTATGTTTATTATTTCATTGTTAAAACATTCAAAAATAAAATGTTATTCACCTGAATGTTGGGAAATATCATAGCTAGTGTAATTACATGGAAATGATTATGATAAATGCAATATCTGTATTTAATGTTAAATATACAAGATGGTTATATACATATGGAGATTGTCTTTTGATAGTAGTAAGGGCAAATTAGAAATCACGTAATTAATCACTGTACAGTCAAAAAAAAATTTGCCGTATTTTAAATCTGAAAAAATAAAACAAAACGTGTAAAAGTCTGAAGTTTTGAAGTTATTGTAATTTTTTTTTGTGTGTGTGCTGGTGTGTTGAAAGGATCCAAAAATGTAATTAATAGGAAAAGTTTTTTTTAAAAAAAATGGTAAAATAGATATCACGTAATAGAAATAAAGCCAAAAAAAGAAAAAAATCGCAAAGTTATTTTTTGTTTGTTTTTATTTTTAAAAAAAAAGTTAACAGAAATTGGTTTTAAAAATAAAAGTTTTTGTATATTAGCAGTATACAAATAAAACCAAAAAATATCGCCTTATAGGCCAAAAAAAAAGTGGGCGTATTTTTAAACAAAAAAAAATGAAACTTGAAAAAGTCAAAAGTTTTGATCTTGTTTTAACACATAAACAATGCCGACAAGCAACCGTGATTGGCTATCAAAAGACAACTGGAGTTTGTTTAATAAAAAACTTTTTTTTTTTTAATTTTGAATTTTTTTAGAAAAATAATAAATTTAATTCTATCTCTCCATAAACATCTGTGATAAATAGAAAAACAAATTAATTTATGTATGATTGATTAGATTTCATTTTTGTTCTGTTTCTTATTTTTTAACAGGGTAAAAATGTGATGAAAAAATAAATAAAAACTGTTTATATTAATTAAAAGTTTAAAATCTTATTGTTTTGTTATTACTAACTTTCTTGCCAGTCTAGCGCGACCCGGCAGAAAACTTCTGTGGCCCGGTGCCGGGCCGCAGCCCGGTGGTTGAAGACCACTGAACTAAAGTACTCTATTAAAACATTGATAATTTTTTTTTCTATTTTCTTTTATTTGTTTACTAATAAACTTTGTCATCATTAATTTAATTTGAATAGTTTGTATTCTGTTGTCTGTCTGTTAATTGTTTAAGTTAGATAAGATCTTTTTCTTTTCTTGATCTAGCAGCACTAAATTTATTATTATGATGCAAACAGCTCATTATCATTAGTGGATGTCTAGTCACCCCAAACAAATTTTCTAGGCTAATAAGTAGCCTGGTAGTGCTTTCAAGTGACTGATATTCTAAAAGATGGAGAGTGTCTGGTACAATGTATATATATTGTGCCAGGCATTATCAAATGTCCATGCACAAAATCTGCTGTAAAGAATATTATAGCAGATACATTTATGAACTTGTAGATATTAAGCACAACAAAGATATAAATGTGCTATATTAATAATGGAGTGGTCTGAGCGTTAAAATACCCACACACACCAATTTAAATATTATGAAATTGACATAGAAAATATTGTAAAGTAAACTCATGTATTTTTTTGTTTTATATTTCCTTTTTGTATATGTTTTATGATATGTTATTTTATGTATTTGGCTTTTCTCTGAAAAATTCAAATAGAGAAAAGCAATTGTTCCAATGTAATTGTACATATTTTTTTAATTACTTTTCTAAAAACTAATTTTATTCTGTAAACTAAGAATGTTAATTGCTTTTGCAAAAATCTGATCAAAAGCAAAATGTTTGATAATGCTATAATTAAACTGTTATCTTTTTAAAAATTCTTTTGAATTGATTTTGTAAGCAAGTGGTCTGGGTTATTCAAGATGGAAACCATTATATCAAACTTAAAATGTAGAGTTTAATCGGAAAAATTGTAAGGAATGTTATAATCTAAATGATAAGATAAATTGAAAGGATTGGCTGATTGATACTTCTCAGAGGGCTAGTGGGATTGATATAGTTTAGTCAGTGCTGTGAGATTCATTCTTTTTTTGGCATTCAAGTCATTCATTACTTTGGCTCCAGAGATTTTCAATCATCTAGCAACTTAGAGAGAAATTTATGGACTAGACCGCTGCTGACATTTTCTAAGAAATTCATTATATAGTTCTTTTAAGAACTCTTGATTTCTTAAGAATTTAATAAACTAATCAAGATAGAAAATGAACATTTGATAAAAATTATTATCATATACAAACAGAGGAAAATATGAAGCAATCTACCAGTGAGTCCAGTAAAATGACCATGGGGTAGAAACCAGCCAGAGCACCGCCCTTTCTCTGTCCCAAGCCGCCAAGATGTGACCATGCCAGTTCCAGCAACCCACGATGATGACAAATGCCACCTTGCTTAATAGATGAAATCCTCACTACACAGCTAGTTGACTTGAGACCCACTCAGAGCCCAGAGGAGAAGAATGAAGATGCAGACATAAGTTTATTTTTAAGATGTTTTATTAATATTGAGATAATTAACTTTGATATTTCCAATTAAATAAATTATTATTTCTTTATTATTATTATTAATCATTTAAAAAAAGAAAGAGTTGTCTCTCGCATATGTATATTGAATTTACAGTTATTACGGGCATAAATGATAAAGCTTTTACTTAAATCTTTTAAGTCAATTTTTCTATTTCAAATTCTAGTATTTTCAACAAAGGTTGCAATGAGATTATTTTTTTTTGTTGCTATTCATTTTGCTCTTGTTGTTATTCCTGAAATTCATCATATATAAATATGCATGTATATATATGCGTACATACGCTTATAATATTCGGTAAATACGATATCTCATGCTGAATATCTAAAAATGTATTTAACCGTATATCCTTTTTAAGTTATTTTTTTTGTCACTGCTGCACTTCATGATGTATGTAAGAACGGATTGATCTATTATAGATTCCCTGTAAGCAAGTACTATAATAACTTTATATTTAAATAATACTAAGTGTATAATGGTGCTGCATATATATACATGTATAGGAATTTATCTATAGCAAAAGGGAAATAGATACAGTACCTTATGGTGAGTACGATATAGTATCTGAGCCAATGCCACCTATAGACTTGTTGAAAATATGAAATTAGTGAAATATTTCATAGTGCAAAAATATGTATGCATAGTTGTTGTTTTTTTATTATATTTGCTATCAATAGAAAGGTTTTAAAGTCATCAGTAAAAGCGTATGCCTGTATGACCGAAAATCTCATATCTGTATATCAAATCACACAAAGTAAAATTTATTTCTACTTGGGTAAAAGGAGCTCAGACCGCTTCCATTACTTATAAACCTTGTAAATAGCTTTAGGGATTTATTATTTTCTTATTTAAAATTGTATTTTATCTATTTCAATGCCTCATATATATATATATATATATATATATATATAGGGGTTTGTGATAATTAATTATTTAGTATTTTTTTTATTATATCATCATTAGTATGAAACGGTGGTGGGTATTTGGGATTAAATAAATATTTAATCATAATATTAAACTTGTTTCATTTTCATATTCTTTATATTGATAAAAATGTGTCATTTCCTTATTAACCACGTACCTATAATAATCATTTAACTTACCCATTTGAAGACCCTAGATAGAGTGACTGAGCTAGCCACAAGGGATATCGCTCTACTGGGGTGTTAAATCTTATTCTTATGCTCCACTGAACATATGGTATTGCACATCCTTCTGGGAAGGTGAAAAAAAATTCATTTTTGATTCTTTTCTAGAAGTGGTGCACAAAAGTCATATTTTGTAAATAGATTTTTCAAAGGTGTGTACTTGCCATTGTTCTAAATATTCGGGCATTCAAGTAAGATATCAACTAAAGGGTGTTTTTAACTGGAAGTATCCTGTCAATCCATTCTTTTTATCAATTTAGCTGGAAGTACCAATATACATGAGTACAGACAATTGGCTAAATTGATATCCATTTCTTTACCTGTTGAATCTTGGTCACTTCATGCTCAGTGCAAGATTAGGAAAAGAATTCCGCAGGGAGTATGGTCCGGTACAATATATATATATATATTAGTTTAGAAATGTAATTAAGCAGAGATGTTGTAAGTGCCAGGCTGAACTTTATAGATATAGAAACTCACCCCTACAAAATAACAGCTTGGTATGGGGATGGGTCATAAATATAGTCTTGAATTAAAGCAATTCAGTTTACACAAAATCAATGTGAGAACATAACTAAAATTTATAAGTAATTAATTTAGAACTTCTTAAGAATTTTAAGTACCCATTTTCTTAATTGTTTATTATAGAATTTAATGTCTTACACTTAGTAAGTCATCCTTAACATATCCTGTATTCACAGTAATAACATGGTCATTTTAATTATTTTTTCCACTTTTTCCTCTGTCTCTAAATTTATCATTTAAGCATTATATAATAATTCATTATTAACTTTTCTGAGATTCAAAATATAATTTGAATATTGATTTTATTTTAACATCATATTTGTTGTTTTTTTATTACATATTTTAAATTTCTATTTTTATTTTTTAGTACTAAATTTTTTATTTCATTCTGCAATAACTGTATGCATAATATTCTATTGTATGTTTCCCCCATATTTTAATACTTTCCTTAAAGCAGCATTCCTTTCAACTTTCAATTATTTTAATTAAAAATTGTTTAAGCTGTAATCTTTTTAACATTTTAAAGTTACTTTTGACATAATTTATAAAACGTTATGACTAATATATTTTAATTTGCAAATCTTCACCTGCTGTTCCACATATTTATCACAAATCCACAATTTTTTTTCAAGCTATTAGTAATTCATATTTATGATAAACAATATAATTTTCATAAATAAAATTATGCACAACTACCTTTATTTGTTTATTATCCTAAGCGAATAATGATAATTTCATAATCCAATATTTTTTATTCTTTTTGTTTTTATAATCCAATTCTTTTTTTCATTGTAATATATATCTTATTTTATTATTCTCAATATATATATTTATCACCGTTTTGTAAACAAATAGTAATTTTCCATTCATTATTCTCATTTTTATAATTTCAAAATCGTGTATTTTTATTTTTTCAAACTTAATCCAATGACTGCATTTATTAATATATATGTGAACACAAAGAACTCTTTTTTTATAATTCTTTTCTAAAATTATTTTATTACTCTTTTTCTAATTTATTAATTATAAATGTTTTTGTTTTTTTTACTTTTTTAATTAATTTTAATATACATTTCTTTTTTTTTCTTTTTTTGCTGTTGTTTTGTTTTATTGAAGAAAACTAAAATACAACCAATAAATAATATTATAGTCAATATAACAAAACAATAATATTATATTTAGTCTTAATAAATTGTTATTTTAGTTTTAAAAATATTGTAAACAATATTGGTAATAAAAGACATTTTAATAATTACAATAAATCTTTTTTAATCTTATTTTCTTTTAATTTAAACCATAGATGTTTTCTACTTTTCAATTTTTCTAACTAAATTATAAACGTTATTTTTAATCATTGCTAGTAAGTTTTTTTCATTACTTAAAAATAGCATAAACTTTTCTACACAATCAATATATATCATCGCATCTCCATAAATTGAATCAATATAAATATATGATGAATAATTATATTATCTCAAAATTCTTCTTGTATTTTTTCTTATTAGTATTATCTTTCTTTTTGTCCTTCTCCGTCTTGTTCTTCTTTTACTTTTTCTTTTTCTCTTCTTCTTCTCCTTTCTCCTCCTTCTCCTCATCCTTATTTTTCTCTTCTTTTTTTTACCTTTTTCATTTTCTCCTTATCTTTTTCTTTATTTTTTCTTTTCCCTCTCTTATTTTTTCTTCCTCCTCTTTTGTTATCCTCCTTCTAGTTCTCCTCTTTCTTCTTGTTTTTCTTCTCTTTTTCTTTCTCCACTTCCTCCTCCTCCTTCTTCTCTTCCTCCTTATTTTCTTTTTTTTATTATTATTAACTTTACAATTTGATTCAAAAATAACTGGTAAATTCAAGAAATTCAAGTTTTTCAGATCATGTTTCAAATGAGTAAAATACTTTTTTTAAGTTTAGTTCTTTGGTTACTCAAGCATCACATTTTTTTTCTTTAAAAAAAGTCATGTACTTATTATTAATATTATCACCATCATCATCACTTTTGACAAAATGTTAAAATTGAATTTTATTATTTCTAATGTGTTTATTCCTTAAAATGCTGTCATTTTCTAGTAAGTACTCATTTAACTTTTCTGATTTTGTAAAAGTTGTCATCATCTAAATATCATTTGGCAGATTTCAGCAATAAATTTCTATTATTGATATCATTTGACTTGCATGTTTGTGTGATTGTAGAATATTTTTAAACTATAGTTTATTTTTAATATCAATTATGTAATTTATTATTTAAAAAAAACACTATGCAAATTTGGAAAAATATGACTTTGCCAGCAATAATGTAATGGAAAGGCCATATTTTTGTTAATACTTCATTTTTTAATAATTTTTAAATTCATTTCTAGTTAGTACTTATTATAGTTTATTACTTACTACAAAAATTAAGTTTAAAATATGTTTTAAAATTTAACATTTAATATATTACAATATGAGAGGCAAGTTGATATTTAAAACTTTTGTTAAAAAAATTTTTTTTTATTAGAAAAATATATATTTAATATAATTTTTCTCAAATATACATTTTGTTTTTACATACAAACATAATATTTTAATTTGCGAAGCACAGATAGTTGAAAACTGAAATAAATTGAGATACCGCAAAATCTCTAGCATTTGTTATAACACTTATCTGACAGCCAATCAGATGCCATAATAGCTGTCCAAACAAAATCCAAACCTAAACATACAATAAAGATTTTATGAGAAAAGGGTGGCCATAAGTAGAGAAAAGGGTGGCCACCCTTTTCTCGTAAAATTTTTGTTGTGTGTTTAGGTTTGGATCTTGTTTGGAGAGCTATTATGGCATCTGATTGGCTGTCAGATAGATGTTATAATGAGTGCTAGAGATTATACAAACATAGTAAAAATTATCTACATTTAAAAAAACATTATTTAAATTTATAAAGGCATAAACAGAAGAAAGAAGAAGAGATATTAATTTTAGTTTCATATTAAAAGATGGCTTAAAATAAGAAAGTTTTTTTAATGAAATAAAAAACAATTTAAATTCGAATTTTATTTTTATAATAAAAGTATTTGAATCATTTTTAAAATTAATAGCCTGTGTATATGATTTGATCATAGTTTCTAGTAGCTGCTAAAATTTTTGGGGAGAGAAAAAAATCTTGCTATTGTTCACAAACTAAAATGTAATAATTTTTTCTATATTGCAAAAATGCATTATGTGCTTTCATATCTAATAAAAAATGACAAATGATCACTTAGAATCAAAAACCATGTATTTCTTTTGAATAATATTTATAGTATTAATTTAGTCACATGACTTTTAATTACAATATTAACCTCATTAATGTATGTTATCTATCTTTTTTATGTATATATACTAAAAGTTGAACTAATATTTAAATAACTAACCAATATACCTTTTTTATAATTAACAATATTAACCCAGTATTAATATTAAATTGCTAAAAATGTTTTTCTACTTAAAAACGAACTCATCTAGAATAAAAATAACTCAAAAACATAAATATTTATAAACTTGCTTTTTCATTTACAATTCTAAATATAATTCCATCCTTTAAATTAAAAGAAATCTTCATTAAGTTAATAGCTTCATAATTATACTTTTGAATCCAAATAATTTTTATTCCTTTTTTTAATTTTTTTTTAAAAAGGTAACTTTAGTTTTATCAAAAAGATTCTTCACATGAATATATATTGTTAAATTATTATAATTTCTTATTTAACTTATTTCTATGTGTTAAACTCCAGCTACTTTTACTAATATATATATATATATATATAGACTTTTATTCATAAAAAAAATATCATATCCAAAGAATAAATCAATTAAATGTGATTTGAAAAACAGAAAAAATAAAAAGCATTAAGCATTTTTGAAATAAAATAAAATAAATATTTTTTTCACATTAAAAGACATTACAAAATTTTATATAAAGTTCAAGAATCATTAGTGCTGGAATGGTGGATTTGAGAGTTAGCAATCCAAGAATTTTGTCTCAATGCTATCACTACTGGTATCTGAATATCTTATGACCTAAGTAATATATCATTTATTAGTAATTTATAAATAAAAAATAACCAAATTATTTATTGCTTAAGATATTGTAAAGCATTCAAGTATAATTATATCAGAGTGGTCATAATAATCTCACTCAATTATCAATCTGATATTGTTTTTATTTTAAATCAGTCATAAATATTTATTTTTTGAATCTTTAATTATAAAAGTATTTTTGAATTTTAAATTACTAAGACAAATTTAATTGAAGCAATATATACTGACTTTATTTTACTTGACATAATTATGTATTAATATTCATAAATTAAAATGTAATAAATTCATTTATAACAAACAAGAAATGCCTGGAAGTCATCAAAAGAAATTTCAGTAATCAGTTTCAGTAAAAAAAGAGAGTGATGGAAAATATATAAATCATACTCTAGTTTGCTAATATATATATATTATAATGGATGGAATGATTCACCTGGATATATAGATCAGATTCAACAATCAGCTGGTTCGATCACCATGTATGACCAACTTACACAAAGTCTATATGTGATGGTACACCTATCTATCGAGACCCATTAAGTTGATGGTGCCAGATATAACTATTAGTAATTACACTTGGATACCTCTATCAACTGTAATATCTTCATGCCTACCACGTTGCATGCCAGATATAACTATTAGTAATTACACTTGGATACCTCTATCAACTGTAATATCTTCATGCCTACCATGTTGCGTGCCAGATGTAATGGACGGAAAGATTGCCACTAGTCCCAAACATTGCTGATACCAGATATAATGCACAGTACTCTTCATCAACAGGCATAAACTAACCAAGCCCAATGATGGTGTGCCAGATGTAATGGATGGTTAACTAACTTGCAGACTGTAATACTATGCAGATGTAGCAATCTGGTGTGGTATAAGTTAATATGCCTTAATTTATTGCCCTAATGAAACAATCTGCAGAGACCTACCAGGCTTAGAAGAAAAAAAAGTTGCATCTAACTATGGTCAGACCTTGGGTCTTCTGATAGAATGCTAATGATAACTGATGAAATGCTTAACCAATGATTGCATACACTTTAATTGACTGACCCTATCCCTATTTAATAATATTCAACGCAATTTAGGTTAGTTCATCCACTTTATCCCTTTTCAATTCCGTTATACCCTAATATTCAAGCCCAGAGAGAATATTGCTTTTGACTCCTTTAACAGGTATGAACAGATACACACAGCAACTCCTGCACCTATATATAGGTTACAACTAGCATTTATTATATTTGTTTTATTTTTAAGCTTTTATATGATAAGAAAAATAGATGTGTATGCATGCAAAATTGTTTATAAACTGTGGAATATCAGGACAATTCAATAAACCAGAGACTGGAATAATATAAACTCTTAAACATTTATTAACAATAATAAACAACATAAAGTATAATAACAATAGTACTGATAAACAAAAAATAAAAAAATAATAATGATCATATGTACATGTGTCACATGAGAACCTCTACCATTTTACTAATTAATGATTCTCCAGATCCAACCCTTATATCCCATGGTAGAAATCCATCTATGTCACTCATTCTTTACAAATCATAATTATATAGAAAAATAAACTTTAGTAATTTAAGATAATTGAGATGTTGGCTAGCTAAATTATACATTTACAGATGTTAACAATCTATTTAACAAGTTTCCCCCAATTTATATATATATATATTGATATATATATATCTCTATATATATATATATATATATATATATATATATATATATATATGATAGAGATAGAAATTAATACTAGTTGATTAGTCAAACATACTGGAAAATATATATAAGGTTAATCAACAAAATAAAACATATAATATGTATTCTCTATAAGTGTTGCAATTTGATCTATAAAAATAAATGTAGAGAATCTTACCTTACTATTTATGTGGATAACTTGATGTGAAGCAGGTGGGTTAACCTAAATTTTATTTACAATGAAAATATAAAAATATCAAAGTGAATAATCTCCTCTTTCTTTTTTGCTAATTCTAAAAAAAAATGAAGCTTCAGCATCAGAGTGTAAAAATACAACAGATAACAAGAATAAAAAAAAAATAAAATAAAAATTTACAATGTTAATTTCTTGATTAAAAAATTATAATTGGAACAAAGTTCATAAAAAATCATCCTAATAGAAGTAGTAGTTGATAGTTAGGCATGTTGTTCTCCAAAAGCAGTTTCACTTAGTAAATCATTTTCCTTAGCAAGGATAGATAGGTACAATGGGTGTCTCCTGTAGTTGTGTATAGTAAACACCTTGATCCTTATTTGATTCACCATTAAGTATTCCAATGCTTGTTTACTTTGGACTGCAGGCATCTTCTTGTGTGTTTACAATAAAGTAGAAAAATAAATAAATAAATAGAGGTTTAATGCAGCTGTAGGAAATAACATGATGCACAATAGCATGTTTTGCTCTAGCCCATATTCATTTTAAAGTACAATTCAATAATTATTTGTAATCATAAATTTATGTTGGATAATATAGAAGCACTTTACATATATATATATATATATATATATTAAGAAAATTAGTTCATTTTTCTTTCTTTTCCAATTTTCAGCAGATTAATTTTCATTATTCTTTTTGAAAAAATTTAAAATAGTAAAAAAATTACTCCAACAACTTTTAAAACATGCTTTAATTATTTCAAAATTTATCAATTATTCTTACTTCTTATTTTACCTTTTTTCTGAATTTGGTGTCTTTTTAAAATGTTTTTGATTTAAGTAAAAGAAAAAGCAAAACTCCATTTTAGCATTCTAAATTTTAGTTTAAACTCCTGTCTATTGTTATAGCTGCTATATTTTTTTACAAGAAAAACGATTTTGTAAGAAGTTTTTATTTTTATATAAAATGCTAAGAATCTCCTAAAATGCTAAGATTTTAAACTGCCTATTGTTTAAATACATTTAGATTTTTAAATGCCTATTGTTTAAATACATTTCATTTATTACAGATAAAAAATAAAATAATAAAATCAGTTTTATTTTCACACACGGCCACCTAACTTAACCTCAGGCTATCCCTAAATCATTTGATTATAAATTAATATCCAAATTTTTTTTAAAAATGTATATACATCACAGTTTATTAATCAAATAGTTTATAAATACAATACTTTTTAAAATATTGATCATATTAAATTTATTATAAAGCAATAATTTATTGCACATTATATGTATATATGTAATAATAACAAACAAATAATCTTCTCATTATTTTTTTAAAAATTCCAAATGGATTGGGTTCAATAAATAGGCTTGATCTTTTTTTAGGAATATGTGCATTGTAAGCTACCCTTTACAATACTTATAAATAAATATTAGAAAATACAGTAATTAAATTTTTTTATAAAGAACAAAAAATATAAACCTCACTTAGGAACACTTTTGATTATCCTCATTGTCTTTGTCTACTAATACTTTGAAAAATCAACTTTCCCATAATTCCATGATCTTAACATTTGCTACCCGCCTATACATTAAGTCTTGCAGGTATTTATATATTGTGACCTTTTCTATAGGTCAGAAATAGCTAATTATAGTAAATTACTAAAAAAATTTAATTTTAGAATGTGTTCTCTTGATGTGTTAATTATATTGTGTTAATAATATCTTAAAGTACAATTTAAAGCTAAATGAAAATACATAACACATAAAATTATAATGTATAACTTTAAAACAGTTAAATAAAGCTAAAAGTATTATTTCATATGGTTGCAAAAGCTGGCCATAATAGATAACACAGTTATAAATATTTAAAAGTATGTTTAAAAGTTCATTTTTAATAGTATTAAACTTATAGTTAAGTAAATGTTATATTTAAATTTATAAATCATATTTAATAATCATAATTAATATCGTATATTTTAAAAGTAAGTTTTATGGCAGTGAAAGTTGTATCTAGTTCTATATTTTCCAAATTATTTTTCCAAATTTTATAATTGTATTGTTTTGTCAATACAACAAGTGTAGCAATTATTGTTTTTTTCCAGACAGAGAAAAATCGGATAGTCTGTCTTGATTATTAATCATGTGACTTATGTAATATAGAGTTACACACACTTGCTTGTTAGAATTTATTAGTAAAGTTTAAAGTATTGTAAACTTGCATTATAGAATTGGATAAAATGATTACCTAGCATAAAACAAATATTAAATATTAAGTTGGTTATCGTATAAAATGTTTTAAATAATGTAATAAAAAATGAAAACAGATAATAAAAAGTTAAATATTTTGTTTAAATAAAAATAGATAAATTAAATTAAAAGTGGGATAATTCATTAAATATTGTTTTAAAAGTTATTTTAAAGGTATTTAACCAATTTAGTAAAGTAATAATTGATTTAAGATTAATATTTTTAAATAATATTTTTAAGTTTTAATACGTCATAATTTTTATTTTGAGATTTAATTGTGTAAAACTGAAACATATGCAAATTTGGTATCGAACTAAAATTAAGAATCAACCAATAGGATAAGGTATTCTTACAGGGTATAAATACCATTGTAGTTGATTTATCAGGGGGTGATTAATAATGTTTTAAAGATAGCAGAGTCATATCAGAAGCTATCAAGGTGATTGTAATTTTAATTTTATTATTTTAGTCAATTTTAGTGCTCTCTTATAATTTTATTTGCAAAAGCTAATAGGTATTATTTTAAAAAGTGTTTAGCAAAAAGAGAGTGTAAAATAAAAATATTAATAATAACTTCATTTAATATGTCTTGTTAAATTTTTAAAAGTCCATTATCAGAAGTATTTTATCAAAGTCTAATTTAGAACTTCGCGATAATAAATGGAGATACTAAGAAGTAAAATATACTCAATTTATGATATTATAAAAATGTATATAATATTTGTTAATACCATTTTAATTGTGCTGAACAAGAGGAATATTCTCATGAATAAAATAGCAATATGGACATTATATACAAGAAACTTAAATGGAAAAGATATTTGCTGTCTAAAAGTTAAGATGCATTATTTTATGTAGTAAGATAAGCTTGTCCAAGATTAAGCAATTATAAGACAATTATATTTTATGATAATTTTATAAAAAATATCATGTTAAAAGAGTAAAATATTATATCCTTTTTAAAGGAAACATTTTTAAAGAATATTTTGCAAGAAATTATTTAAGAAAGTGAATCACGGAAAATATTTGCTAAAGCATTTGATATATAAAACATAGTTTTAAAAGGGTTAAATGCATTTAGAAAAGATTTTTTAAAAAAAAATTTGGAGTTTTAAACTGATGGGAACAATACTAAATGAAAATAAATTTATCAAGGAGGAAACCTATAAGAAAGTGAATATATGGGTAAATAAAAGGATGGATCCATGGAAATAGATTTATATTGCAAAAGAGGTTTACTGGATATATCATGTTAAGCCAAACAGATGCACTACTATGCCAATATGGAATATTCTAAGAAGCTTCACAGGATTATAATAGTATTATGATTTCAATAATTATTTTTCTGGACTATGGAATCCATAAACCATTAATCTATAAACTCTTATAGGATGGATTGATAATTATTTTGTTTAATTTTCAAGATTTAAAAATACATCTTTTTTTTTTTTACTACTATGTATTTTTTTTAAAAATTGCTCACTGCCTCTCTTCCGACAAATTGTCTTGTTCATCACCATAGCAATGGGGGAAGGTGAATGCTCTTAAAGAAATAAAGCGCTCTTGAAGAGAACATTAAAAAAAAAAAAACTTTTGAGAAAGAAAATGGAAATATTTGAACCTAGGAAAAATATATGTTTTCATCTGAAGTTTACGTAAATATGCTTTTTGATTTATTTACTATTTATTTTAAAATGTAAATTTTCAATTAATAAGGATAGGGACATGAATATTAATTATTTATGATATTAGAATTCTATAGTATAATATTTAGTAGTTTAAATTAGAACATTTAAATAGAAGCACGGATGTTTTTGTTTTATGTATGTGATATTATATCTAGTTGGAGAAAAGAAGACTGCAAAAAAGTGATAATGATGAGCTAATGTCACTTGGTAACAACTAATGAATTATTGATATTTATTATGATGTATTTCTTGTTTTTCTTTTTTACAGATTGCCTATGTAATAATGTATGACGTATGAATGTTAAAATATATGCATTATACAACACTTTTAAAACATTATGAGATCAGGATTTATTTGGAATATGCATACTATGATTTTATAAAAGTAATATAACCCAACATGATAATAAATATTTGTGTGATTCGTTGTAAAAAAACTTTCATATTATTGGATGTTCAAGTATTATCTGATTAGTTTGTATATAATTAGTTTAGAATAAGAAAGTAAAGCAAACTTTTCTTATGGATTAGCAAGATTGCTCTAATTATAGTTGAATTTTATTTATTATTTGAATATGCAAGCTAGTAATTTGTCAATGTGAGACCTGATAAATCTTTAGGAAATAAGAATAGGATAGTGACCTGGTATTAATAATATGGTAAGCATGAATCCAGAAGATTATTAAGTTAGGATATTTAGGAAATATGAATAGTATTTTATAATATTTGTGGAGGTGCAATTGCAGTTAACAAAGTCCTATAATTGTATATTTATTTTGGACAGTGTTTATTTTCTTGGAGTATTGATGTTCAATAAAGCTAAAGGAATAGCTTGACCTCATTTATAGTATTTGAGGATATTAGACAGGAAAAGGTCTTGCCTCTAGTTTTATAAATACACTGTGCCATGGTATATGTTTATTCGATATGAGTTATGTGTTATACTAGTTTTTTTTCCCATCCTATAAATCTATTTGCTATCTACATTTCCAAAAAGTAACTACATCGTACAGTATGGTATATTTAAAAGAAAATAATAGATGATTTAGAGTTAAAGATATGCAATTGTTTGGAATGAGATGAGTTCATTTACTTGTATGAAGAAATAGAATTTGTATGAATTGGAATTGAAAATCCAATTGACTTCAAATGAAAGAATCATAAAATATGTTATAGATTTATTTTATTTTGGAAATAGATATAAGATCTTAAGAATAAAATCTGTAAAGTAATGTTGCTTTTGAAATATTAAATAATATTAAAATATTTATTTCAATTTTTAAAATGAGTACTGCATATTTTTAATATAATTCTATAAAGTAAAAAGGAAAAAATGATCTACACAATAAGTTTAGGTACAATTTATATTTATTCAATAATAGAGAATGTATTAGTAGTTATAATTATATAGTACTATAATATTGTTATAATGGAATGTATTATAGTTAATAAATACAACGTAGTGAACAATAGTATCCATGATTTAGAAATAAATTATCAATAGATATTTTACATGATATCGATAATATTGCTAAGGTGAAAATGTCTAGTGAAAAAAAAGATATCCATGTTCTCGATTAGTATTATTTTATGTTTATCCATACTATGTTTTCTATAGATGTTCAAATAAAAAAAGAAGCATACTTGAATAATAGCTAAAGGTTGTAAAATATAATTTTGAGTAAGCATTAAATAAATGTAATTTTTTATATAAGATTGATCAAACAGGGATTAATAATATTGTATTATTATTATTATTATTATTATTATTTGTTGATTTGTCAGAGTAAAGACTTAACGAGGTTCGAATATAAAGAATGTATAATGGTACCAATCTTTAAGATGTTTTAAATGTACATATTGTAAATAAATTGTTATGTTGTCAATATTATAATAAACTTTGTTAAAATTTGTTTTTTCAAAATTTGTGTGTTTGGTTTATTGTTTTCCATCTTCATGAATTTAAACACAGAGTTAATAAAATTAAGCACAATATTTTTTGCACAGAAATAAACAAAGAATCATATTAAGAATTGGACTATTTATTAAGTAATCACATTTACATTATCTTATGATCATAAATTAGTTATCATAATAATACATTGAAATATGATGCTCTTAGTTGCCACACACTTTTGTTTGTCAGATTATCAAATGCTACCACATATTTATTATATTATTACATGAAGATAAAAGATTATATTATATTATTATGGTAATAAAAAATATAGCGAAAAGAAAAGATATACAGAATTAGTTATACAATAAAGAATATTATTATTATTTATTATAAGTAGTTTAAGTGTAGTAGATTATGACATAAAAATCTCTTCTCATATTTACTACAGTAATTTTATTAACTTAGAATAAATTTTATGAACCTGAGATTTTATAGAGCTAAATTATTATGAATAGAAGATTAAGATTTAATTATTAGCTTAATCTTAGTGAGTAAAGTTAGTAAAGTTGTAAGAATACTATAAGTTTGTTATTTGAAATGGTAATAGGGGGGATAGTGTTCTTATGCCATTGAGGTAGTATCCTGTAGGATATTGGCTCAATGTATTCTATCTTGTCACCTGTATTTTCACTTCCAAGTCTCATGAAAATATTAAATATTTATTTAATTTATTTTTTATAAATTGAACCTTATTCATATTTTAAATTTGAGCTAGTGAAATATTTAATTTTAATGCTGGATATTTTATTTATTAATTATTGACTGAGCTAGAACCCGTTTTATTTTATATAATATACTGCCCGGAAGTCAGGATGCAAACGGACCAGGTTAGAATATATAAACATAACTTCCTTGATTTTACTTTCATTATTATTTCTTTCAGTTTGCAATATTTTTACATTATTATAATTGAAATCTAAACCATATATACATGATTTATTATGATCATAAAAACGGAAGCTGATAAATTATCATTATCTTTAGAATTTTGTTTCCTATAATAATAAAAAAAAAATCAAAGAAGCTATGTTAATATATGAATACAAGCAAGACTTAATCAATAGGCAGGCAGCAAACATTAAGATCATGGAATTATGGGAAAGTTGATTTTTCAATGTATAACTATAGTTAACAAAGACTATGAGGATAGTTGAAAGCGCTCCTAAATGAAGTTTATATTTTTTGTTCTTTATAAAACAAATTTAATTATTGCATTTTCTAATATTTATTTATAAGTTTACATATATTATTTTAAAGAAATACAGATATTGATTTGTAATATTATATATATTAAACCAATAATAAAAGTGAAATAATGAACAAGATTAACAATGAGAAAGAACAACAAATCAACAAGTATTTGAGTGCATCATAGAAATCGTGGAAGAATCAGGATACATATATACAGTTTTATATAGATATTATTAACATATTCATTTTTCAACATCCTGGAATTAAATGGCTATATTTAAATTTAAGGCTTAATATAGCTTTTTTGTTTTATTTTCTTCAGTGTTTATATATCTATGTCAAGTACATAACTTGATATTAAAATTAACAAAAAAAAATTTAATTTTCAAAATTAAACATAGGTAATATGTTTATATACATATGTAATTTTCATTTAGCCACAAACAGTTTATGAATAAAAATATTTAAAAAGTAAATGTTCCCAATATTCATTTCTCAATAAACCAACACATTTTAGTAGATACATATACATCTTCATCATTTTTGTTCAGTACTTATCAATATCAAATTACGACAACTTACTTTACTAGCAACCGACTTTTTTGCAGTCTTCCAATTGACCATATTATTGCTACATAACAAATTAATGCAAAGACAAGATTGTCAAATATGTAAGTGCATGAAATTTAACACTTATAGAGAAATTAGGGTTTGTAAATATATATATATATAATAATAGTATGTAGAATTTTTTTAAAAAAAATGTAATGAAATCATTTTCTAACAAGAAGTTTATATGAGCACAGACTTTCACATGACCCACCACTCTCCACTCTATCTAATAACACTGATACACTCAAGCACATATATGCTGAAAAGATAAATAATCGCCAATATAAATATTTTATGCTAAACCAGCAATCATCAGTTGGTCCAGATTATCATCTCCCACACATATATACTATAAGTGCTCAGATATTTATTAAAATAGACAATCTTCATACTTTAATGGACTGGCTCCAATCTACTACACACTCCAACTCTTCAACCGTCCATCTAATCGAAAATCTGATGATGGAATGCTCGAAGGCCACCCTAAGGCCGAGATTCTTGTCACACCCATGTTGACCCAAGGTCAATCTGAACCCCACATGTACAGGACATAATCCATTAAATACATATGCAAGGATGGGAAGACATCTCTACAATGTAATAAGTGTGACAAGAATCTCGGCCTTAGGGTGGCCTTTGAGCATTCCATCATCAGATTTTCAATTAGATGGATGGTTGAATAGTTGGAGTGTGTAGTAGATTGGAGCCAGTCCATTGAAGTATGAAGATTGTCTATCTTAATAAATATCTGAGTACTTATAGTATATATGTGTGGGAGATGATAATCTGGACCAACTGATGATTGCTGGTTTAGCATGAAATATGTATATTGGTGATTATTTATCTTTTCAGCATATATGTGCTTGAGTGTATCAGTGTTATTAGATAGAGTGGAAAATGGTGGGTCATGTGAAAGTCTGTGCTCATATACTCTATATTACATATATAGACACATGGTATATATTAAGCCTGTGTTTCACTTATAACAAGAAGTTTGTTATTTACATTTGACTTCAAAATATCAAGATTAGATAAATAATATACAATGAAGGTATTGTTAATCAGCAGTCAAACAAGTTTATTGTTTCTCAAATATTGGAAAATTTAGGTACATCTATACTTGCGAATGAATCTATAAAATCAATTTATTCAACAGATACAGATGATATTTATTTTAATTTTTTTTAAAATAACTATTATAAATTCCAAATATAAGAAATTTTTAATAATATAATTCAGTAAACCTACTGCTTAGTCTGAAGATGGATCATTTTCATATGAAAAATAAAGAAATTTAATTTGCAACTACAGCTATCTATTAAAGATTTGCTCTTTTTTTTCTGACTGCTAAAATTCATGTATATTTTATTCTATTATTTTATCCAAAAAATATCTGAAGGTGTCAGGATATTTGAAAATGCAGTAACTTGAAAGACTTTAAACTCCACACTGATGGCCTTCCATTATTTATTAAAAGTTACAAACTTTGTAAAATTACTTTGAGAAAATATTTCAGAAACTATAAAAACTTGATTTTTTTGGAAAGTTTTGCTAATTGTGTAACAATTTTGTATGTAGATGTTTTATTTTTAAAAATAAAAGGTTATATTTTTTTGCTTAATGTTAACAATGCAATTTACAGAGAAGCCAGTTATGATATGAGCTATTTGCCAATATATCATCACATCAGTCTATTATAATATATTGCAATATTATAAAAATTATCAAAAAAATTTTAAAATGTTAATGAATAATTTGATAGATTTATCAGATATTGATATTTATTCATTACCCTTTTAAATACAAACATAAAAAAAATTGGTTCCTTCCAACTGCTAGATGATGGAACAGTGCTTTGGAATCCTAACTCTAAACAAGGATGTAGTTTATTACAATCAGTTTTTAATAAATTCTTCAAATACATTTTTTTGGAAAATAAAGTTGGTCATCATTGTTTTTCTAGATGGAAATATAGATCTTAAACTTCTTTACCAAATCATAAATCAATAAGTTATTCTATTTGATATAATTTCAGCTATTATAATTAGATCTTATGAGCATGATGCTTGATCTACTTCAATCTTTTATATTCAAATTTATCATTCCACTGCCTTTAAATTTTCTCCTTCATTCAGACTGCTCTCTTTATATAATCAGCTTTTTATTAATACTAATTTTAATTTAGAGCATAAGTTATTTTGCAATATTTTTAAATTTCAATGTTCATTGTTGATTAATTTAAATTTATTTATTTATATATTTTTTACTTTTTTGTTTGTCCTTTTATTATTATATTATATGTATTGTGTATATTTTAATTTGTAATCTGTAATTGGCAATATACTGTAAATGAATTGAATTGAATTATATATAATGAAATATGTCTTGTCTTAATATTGAAAGAGATAAATAATTTATATGTATATATAATAGATTTACTAAATAATAGATTCATAAAAATTAATAATATTACTAAAATTATCCAAGTATAGCAGTGCTCCAAAACTATGAAAATGGACTTAAATATAGCATTTGTCAAGCATTGGTGGCCTAGCAGTTAGCATAGCTGCCTAACAAGCAGCTGGCCCAGGTTTGCTTCCCAGTCAACGCATTTAACATATGGAAAATATATATATGTAGCATTTTAATTCAGTATATTTTGAAAATTTTAGCGGAATAATTTTTTTACAAATTTTTAAACATAGTAAGGAATATATTTTGTTATAATTTATAATTGGAGATAAATTAATAAATATAAAATTTAATACCAAATACAATAAAATGAATAATATTAATAATAAAAATATTTGTAATGTATAGGAAATATAATTGGGTATACTAAATAAAAATAAAATATCTGATTTTGATGATTTCACTATTTTAATTTATTTAATCATAGGACATATATTTAATGTCCTGTTCATGTAGGGATTTAAAATAGTAGAAATTTTAGTATAAAAACCTTATAAAGTATAAAATTTCAATATTTTTAATAATAGATACAAAAAAGTATAAATACAAATATAATAATATTTTATTGTAACAATAATGTTCTATAGGCTAACAAAATAGGCTTAGAGAAATAAAATATGAAAATCAGTCATATGTTATGCTGAATATTGGACAAAAGAGATTAACAATAAAATATAGACTTCTAAAACAATATATATATATATATATATTGTACCGAGACAAAGTCGGTACAGGTATATACCCACACACACAAGCAATGTAAATACTCTATTTTTTTATTTACTTTCAATTTATGATAAAAATTAATGTAGTTTTCTTTCGATGCTTTATAAAATACACTATAAAATAAAATGTTAATATTTCTGATTAAATAATTTAAGGCTTTCATATAATCTACTATAATAATATTCTCTAAAAATACAATATAAAGCGTCACTAATATGCCATTTTAAATCTCAATAAGTGATTTCTACTCGTATATGCCGCGGGGGTAATTAAAAAGGGGTTTATTTTAAATTATAACTATAGTGAAAGTTAAAAGCTTATAGAAGTGATTTTGAGATTAAATGCTCGACTTTTAAACTAATGTAAGTTAAATTGTTATCTTAAAACATGCACACACGTATGCATAAAAGGTGTGAATAAGTAGGAATTTTTTCTAACTGAGATTGTAATATGAGATTGCATAAACCTAAGATTGCCTCAAGCATATGGATTGAGTGGACATTACGTAGGACACGGACCCCAACGACAACTCAAAGAATATTGAACTCTGGGTGGAGATTCGATCCTCAGATAATAACCAACCCATATAAATATGAGAACTTTTCTTTTTACAAGGACTCTTTTACACTTTTTTTGCTTATGCTTATAGTTTTTTTAAATTCCTCCGGAAGCTACAACTAGAACTTTTCTTTTTTTTGCTATCCGGTTTATCCAAGATGATCACTGTGAAATTAACATTTTGAGCGTCGATCATCATGATGGGCTAAGAAACCCTTCAGTGATTGATCGATGCTACGCCACCAGAACATCTCCACAGCTATGAATGATCAACAACAGTGCCATCCAAACATCGTACTCCAATCAGTCCAAGGACGTTGTTCCATTTAATATACAAGAATCGTCCAAACATACTATGCTGAACTTATATAAAATGAATAACCATTATTATGGAAACATTATTCGAACCCTCACCAAATTAGAAGCAGCAGAAGACTACGCAAAATCCTAGGTAAACACTTCATTTCTTTTATGCTCCCATTCATTCTTTACGTAGACTTTAAAAGGCAATCTCATAATTAATTAAATTCGACTTTCGTAAATCAAAATATAAAATGATCCGTAATCCCTCTTATTTGAATCTTAACATTTTAATCTCAACTTTCGTAAATAAAAAGATATCAGATGCTACATAGTTCCTCATATTTAAATCTTAGGACTTTTCCTGTTATGAACTTTGATCATAATTATTATTTTCTTTCGCAGATAAATTATCACACACACCTAATTTCAAATGTAAAGGAAGGAAATATATTTTATCATCCATGTTTATTATGCATAATATGTTCTTTTCTGTGCGAGTGCGAGAATGTGTGTATGTGCGTGCAAATAAAGCTATTAATCAATGTTTCATTTTTTTTATATTCAAATAAATTCTTTTTTATTTAAACAAGTCGAGCATTCCTCAAATCATTCTCTATAATTAAAATATATTTTTTCTAATTATTATAATCAGCATTTATTCATGCAATTAATTATTTTACTTTTAAATTTGTCTTTCTTGTATTTTTTTTTGTTTTGTTTATTTCTTTAAATTTCATCGTGCCATAAGTCACGATGTTTATTTACTATGTAGTTAAGATAGGTTTAAGAGTTGGGAGGGCCTATTATTAATAAGTATAAGTAAATGTCAATAAAGCTAGTGTGAATAATTCTATTGGACTGTATGATAAAGGGGGGATGATCTTATAAGCTTCTAATTTTGTTTATATAATGATGCATAAACCGAACATTCGTATTAGTTGCAAATAACCAATGACCCGGTCCAATATTCGGACCGATCTGTTAATCAACCAAGATTCTTCTCCATTGGTTAGTATTGTGTCTTTTGCCAGAATAATAGTCTTGAAACAATTACATCGTGACCCTGAGTGACCCTTATTGGTCCATGCTGGGAGTTTGAGCTATGGGCGGGGATTAGACTTCGAAATCGTTTTGATATGACGTAAGGTGATGCGAGAAATTAAATTGTAAATTAAATCATCGTATCTGGCGCCCCCCTTGTGTTGATAATGAACAACTATCGATATAGGAAAATAAATAAAGCTTTACGCTATATCATGTTTGTTTCGGAGCTCTCAATCCCTTTAGAAACGGTTGAATAAGGCGACCGGTTACAATATATATATATATATATGTGTGTGTGTATGCTGGTGTGTGTGTCATGTGCTATGTAAGAGGAATAAGAGTATATTTTAAACAACTAAAATAATATATTGATTAAATGAAAATTTTAAAAGTAGTTAGTACAAAATAAAATTATCATTGTTAATTAAAAAGGGGAGAAGCTGTTATAAAATCCACTATTGTTGTGTTCAAATTCATAAAATAAAAATAACTAAAATATTTAAATAAACAAATATATAAAATAGAATATGTGTCTCTTACAATGTTAAAGACAGATGTCTAGTAATAAATAGTTTTGTAACTCTTGTATTTGTCCTAATATATATATAATTTAACATACTTTGACTATGAAAGTTAAATTAAAAGAGTATGGGTATTTAACTTCTGGAAGTATTTATAGTTGTAGATAAAATATATTCTAATATATTCAATGGTTAAAAAATTTATTTGCATAATTTTGTAGTGTGTGTTTCAATTAATGCTACCTTAGGCATTACACGGACTGAATATGGAAGAAGGGAGTGTTATTCTTTGTGTGTACATATATAGCTTTACTATTTGATTTACAACTTGGTTTATAATTTAAAGTGTATAAAATAAAGTTTAGAAAAAAGCAAGCCACTGTTATAATTAAATTTATTTAAATTTCGTATAGTTTAATACTATAAGTTGCTACAAAATATATAGTTATAAAATAGTGATATACATTATAAAATTAACTTTTGTAAATTTGAATCAAAGGTAACTGAAGTAAATAAACTTTTAATTAAGAATGCTTGCTAATAAATAACTTAATTTGATCAAAACCGAAAACATTTCGCTATTCTTGGTCATTAAAAAGAGAAAAACCTTTAGCAGTTTCAAATCAAACTGCTAAATGAATGCTTATATATAAATTGTGGCATAAGAAAGATGTCAAGATATAATGACTGATTTATTAGTCATTATTTCTAAAATTTATCTAAGTATGATACTCTGCTTTGTGTTGTAAAATAACCATCAGTACACATGATCATAGAAATTATTAGTTCAGCATTGAAAAGTTAATTTATATTTTTCCAACATCTATGAACAAAAATAGCATCAGAACAGATTGCTGAACAAAGTAGTTATTTGGGATATTAGTTTCTATATAAAATTCATTCTAGAGCAATAATATGCAACCAGAATAAATTCCTATCTGATTATGATTCTAGAAAGATATATGGATACAGAATGATCTAGCAAAAAGCACTGTGTGTAAAAAATAAAATATTTTATTTTTTCTATGCAAATATATTCTAAAAAATAAATTAATCAGCACTCATCCACAATGACAGATTTTAAATAAATTCAGGAATAAAGAATTTAAAATAAAACTAAACTAGTGAGTGATTTCTATTGAAATTATCAAAATTTTATTAACAAATTTTAGATGAAGCCCCCCGACCCCTTTTTTCCCAATTAAACCAAATAATAATATAAAAAAAAAAACCTTTTTAGACTCACAAGATTGATTCGTATTAGCATATTAAGGAGAATAACTTATATACATACATAAAAATAAAATAAGCTAAAATATTTAACGGAGCCGCACAAAGCTATATATAAGAATTAAGCGTGAAAAGATAAGTTAAGCTTACATTATAATAGTAGAGAATTACAGAGAGAGTTTAAAATCAAATTAAATAGAAACTTATAAACTAGTACATAAAGGAAGTGTGAGAGTTTCATTATATACTATATAAACAAATTACACAAGGAATTTAAAGGCAGCTCTACATGGAGTGAGGTTATCTCCGGATCTATGGGGAATGCATGCAGATATATCCACCTTCTCCAGTGCTTCCAGATTTTCAGGTAGGTACAACATGGAAGGCAGCAGTCAGGGATGGCATTCAGGTGGTCATCTGTACGCTTACTCTTCTGAGCAGAACATCGCAGTGGCATGGGGTAAACAGTCTCTGAGAGGTGCAGAGAGGGATGCATTACTTGCAGCCAGTGAGAGTTACCTTGGTCTCAAAAAGTGACCATTGTTTTAATATTTTTATTAAATCTCGGTATGACTAGGGGTGTGATTAATATGAAAGTATTGATCATATTTTACTCCTCTGCTTGAATAATGAGGTCTTAAAAATCATATTAAAAATTAATATGATTTTACTTTCATAAAGTGTTTTATATTTTTGAATCCTATTACAATATATATATATATATATATATATATATTGTAATAGGATTCAACAATATATAGCATGCATATATATATATATATATATATATATATATATATATGCATGCTATTATTGTCCAAACTAGCTTGAGATCACAAAGAGTCTGATTGACATAAAAGAAAACAAAAGCAAATATAAATGTATAAAACTTAATCTATTCTATTATCAAATAACTTTACTAGAATAACTTAAAATAATGATTAATACATTTATTAATTAGAAATAATAATAATAAATGAAAGATTTGATAAGTACTCTACAATACAAATAAATGATTCTAATTTTGACTTACAAATAAAGATATTATTTCCATAGATTGTAAAATAACAAAATATACATGTAACATTATCTATAGTTTCAAGATATGTAAATTATAACAAGTATTAACTCTCCAGAAATCCCACAGGGTTGTTTGTTTTCCCTGGTGAGGCTATATAAGCTTTCAACTTTTGATTTCAATATTCAATTATTTTATATCAAACGTCAGTAACTAGTACTTCTTTTGGTAATAATATATGTTTGCAAATAAAAAAAAATTTCTAAAAATTTATACCTGAACTTTGAAAGCTTTGAAAATATGAGTTTGTAATGATAACAATAGATACTTTCATTGTTGAATGTTAGAAGAGTGTGTGACTCTTATAAAACAAATAGAATCATTTTAATTGAAATTCGTATTTAAAATGCAAATGAATAAAAGTCAATCTCTGATAAATCTATCAAATTCTACTTTAAAATATTAAAATTCTTTTTCAATTTTTAGAGTATCTCAAATTATTCTAAGATAGTGTTGGTAATAATTTATTAGCCATCATTTTTATAACATGACTTGAGCAGAATGTTGTAATTGTTTTAAACCTTATGCTAGAAATTATTACCTTCCATTTTAAAACTTAAATATGTATGTATAAAATAATAGTGTAATAATGTATAAATCATTATACAAATATTTGTAAAAATAATTGTGAATATTAATAAACTTTTTAAAAAAAGTAACATTTTTAGTTATTCCAAAAACACTCAAAATAATTTTTCAAATAGTGTGGACACCAATTTCATTCAAAGAGAAGAAAACAGGCTACAACTCTTTGCCTTTGTAACTAAGATTTTTTTAATTAAAAAAAAACTATTTTAAATCTACACAAATTTACAAATTTGAAAAAATATTAATAATATTTCAATAAGATGACTACACAAATGGAATTTTAAAAAAATATGATTACAACATTTTTTTCTGGATTTCTCTGACTAAATTCCTTTGGGTTCATGTTCTGTATAGTTAATTAAACAAACATATATATATATATATATATGTGTGTGTGTGTGTGTGCATGCTTGTGCATGTTTAATAATATAAAATATTCTAATTATTAATAAGCCAATATAAATAATTCCATTTTAATACACAAATAAACTCTGATTTTAAATATATGTGTTCACATATAGACACATGCACACATTGTATGTTATAATATCCTGATATTATTTTATTTGTTGATAATAAATTCATTAAATCTATAGACCTTACTCTAAATTAACAATATATATATATATAAAAATGACTTTTATAATATATGTATAATAAGTACGCACACATATGCTTTTTCTAATATATATATATATATAAATGACTTTTATAATATATGCTTTTTCTAATATAAAATTGAAATATTTACAATTATTAAATTTTAATATGCATTTAAAATTATTTTTAATAGTACCTTGTTTTCTTAAAATCCAAAGTTTTTATTTATTTTGTTTTAAATGTAAAACAAATCTTTTGTGAATGACAATAAAATTCTCAGAAAATACATCCAGATTTTAATCCTGTAGAATATTATTGTTGAATTTATTTATTGTATTATCTGTATATTTTATTTAATAGTTGTTTATTTTTAAAACAATAATATAAAAAACATAATATAAACAACATGGGTTTGTCTGATCCCCTCAATTTGCAGGTTGTGTTAAAGGACCAACTATAATTTTTACTGACAAACATTGCGTTAGTAAAATATCATGAAAAAATTTGATGCAATTTTGACCAATGAATTATTCATTAGCATAATTTATAAATCAACTATATATAAATGGATTTTTTATTGGCATCATGAATAAATTTTAGGTATATCATCACTGATAGATCAATATATACCATTTAAATAGTTTTGGGATCATCTAATCTCTTTTGCCCAATCCCTATTTTATTAAGTAACATAATTTTGCCAATTTTACTAACTGAGAGTTAAGAAGACTTATGTCAAATAGAGGGCATCTGTATATTTTTCCAAATAATTTAGCATTCATGAAATGACAAAGCAACTTTAACTGGTTTAAGACCATTGATTTTTTTATTGGCATTCTTAAAGTTTTATATAACAAAAACATTAATTGTTTGATAATAGCTACTATTTTTGGGTTGTTTATACAATTCCAAGATGCATGTATACCAAAATGAACTTGAGAATGAAGTGGCATTTAATTAGATTCAATGTTATTAATTTAGTTAAAACTTTATTAATGATTAATTTATTAATAATTAAATTGGTTTTGGTCATCAAATGTAACAAGATAAAGGAATAATAATAATAATAATAATAATAATAATAATAATAAGAAGAAGAAGAAGAAGAAGAAGAAGAAGAAAAAGAAGAAGAAGAAGAAGAAGAAGAAAAAGAAGAAGAAGAAAAAGAAAGAAGAAGAAAGAAGAAGAAGAAGAAGAAGAAGAAGAAGAAGAAGAAGAAGAAGAAGAAGAAGAAGAAGAAGAAGAAGAAGAAGAAGAAGAAGAAGAAGAAGAAGAAGAAGAAGAAGAAGAAGAAGAAGAAGAAGAAGAAGAAGAAGAAGAAGAAGAAGAAGAAGAAGAAGAAGAAGAAGAAGAAGAAGAAGAAGAAGAAGAAGAAGAAGAAGAAGAAGAAGAAGAAGAAGAAGAAGAAGAAGAAGAAGAAGAAGAAGAAGAAGAAGAAGAAGAAGAAGAAGAAGAAGAAGAAGAAGAAGAAGAAGAAGAAGAAGAAGAAGAAGAAGAAGAAGAAGAAGAAGAAGAAGAAGAAGAAGAAGAAGAAGAAGAAGAAGAAGAAGAAGAAGAAGAAGAAGAAGAAGAAGAAGAAGAAGAAGATGACGACGACTCGCAGCAAATGATGATTTTAACGGATCGTTGTTTACAGAAATCTTAGGATATTAACCAAAGAAAACACTGAAACCAACACATCTTTGACTTGCAGTCATATATATATGAACAGTAAGTATTGGACAATCCAAATTAATTTGTGTTTTAACTAAATATTTATTTTCATGAGTTGTTTTTTTTAAAATAATGTCCATTGCTCAACGTAAAAAACATTACAATGGTGATCCCTG